>JAOEHY010046368.1:0-29652 GCA_025447955.1 Psilopsiagon aurifrons
TTCAAGGCCAGGTTGGACACAGGGGCTTGGAGCAACTGCTCCAGTGGAAGGGGTCCCTGCCCGTGGCAGGGGGTTGGGACTGGATGAGCTTTAAGGTTCCTTCCAACCCAAACCAGACTGGGATTTTATAATCGTCTACCCATACACAGCAGAAAGCCACTTGCCAGGCAGGAGGGGGGGACAGATGAAAAGTTTGCACATTAACAGCCCTTCCTTCCCTAATTCTACCTGCTTCCTATAGCCCAGTGAGAAGGGCAGAGCAGACATGTCTGTCGCTCAACAAATCAGGTTTCAGTCATTGTCCGCTTGAGCATCCCTCAGCAGTAGATACTGACCTGAGCAGAAGTGACATCAATCGGACACAAAGCAGTTTTAATTCCTCCATGCAAGAGTTTGTACTGGCTTGACTGCATTTGCTTTTAAATCAGGGCTGCTTAAACTGGAGCAGGTTTCCTGCTGCGATTCATATATCCCATTACACAGCCCAGCCCAGCAGCCAGCTCTGCGCAGCTCCAGTGAATGGAAAGTTGAGCAGTCCATAGAAAAAATGCTTCTGTACACAGACAAAGAAGGCAGACACAAACCACCACGTCCCCTGTAATCTCATGCATGCACAATCTACCTTTTGATTTTGGTACTTGGCTAAAGAAAGGTAAATCCAGGTTGGATGAGGCCTTGAACATCCTGATCCAGTGGAAGGTATGGGGAACAGAGGGTTGGAACAGGTGATCTTTAAGGTCTTTTCCAACTAAACCATTCTACAAAAACCCAAGAAGACAACACACCTCTAGACGCAAAGCAGGATGCAGAGCTTAGCCTGCACTTCTTTATCAGGGTAACCTTCCCCTCTCCCACGTCCACCCCAGCCTCTTCAACTGACTTCATCTTTGGCATCACACGCTTCCACACAAGCCATCCTCCTCCCATTGGCGTTTCCAGCTCCCTCAGCACAGCCCAGAGAGGACCCCACCTGCTCCAGCAGGGAGCCAACTCAGCTGGGATATGTGTGACAGCGATGGCATCACCAGGGCTCTGCTCTGCATCAGCACAAAGCTCTCCCAGAGCTGCTTCCAAGGACAGCGTCCACAGGCAGCTGGCAGAAGCAGGAGCATCGCTTGCTGGTTCCCAGATCTGCCAAGCACAGGATGGACCCGCTCCTCACTGGGAGCAACGAGAGAGCATTTTATCAGGGTACTCAGTACCAGGTGGTGACATTACACAGGCCAGGGACGTCAAAGCAAACAGGGCCCGTCCCAACAGGCAAGAGACCCACAAGGTAAGCACAGCACTGCCAGGTCGCTGTGAAGAAAACATTGTACTTCTGGGCCCTAAAACACACCAGGAATAATCTGAAACAAGGTACTTAAAACTTCAAAACATCTAAGGCCTAAAACTGAACTTTGCAACTTAACACCAAGAGTATTTTATTAGCTATGTGCTAATGGCAGTACAATACATCAGGTCACATTTTAAAACTTACAAATAGTTTAAAAAGACTTTAATCAATCATTAAATAGGTGCTTTAATAAATGGCTAAATCAATCATTATAAGCCAGAATATTAAAGTAAGCTATTGGACTTTACAATAATCTGCAATACCTCCAGCTGAGGTTCGCATATCTATCCATAAGACATCGTGATGTTAGACGTGAAGAAAAGAACGCATTAGCTATCATTTCTTAACTCTTTGTACGTAGACTTCAATGTAAATATAGTCCATACGTTGTCACACTTCATGTAGGTGATGTTTAAAATACAGAGGAAACACTGCAGTGCACTCAGAAGTGGTCCTTCGGGATGGCATTGGAGAATATTTAATAAAGTCAAAAGCTGCCGGCTAATTTCCCCTGGGAATTCCCATTTAGAGCCTGTCGCAGCAAGAATCCATCACAGACAGCACCAATTCACCCACACCAGAGAGAAAAAGCACCACTTCTTCTTTCCCCACTGCCAGCCACGCAAGCGGTCTGCGCTCTTGTCTCCAATGGGGGGGGGTTCAGAGAGCAGACAGGCAAGGTGACCAAACAAGCCTCGCATCTTTAGATGGAGCTCGGAACACTAAGGTGTTTAGTGTAGCATTTCTGAAGGGATGAGGAGGAAAGAAGAAAAGCTATCCCCACCACCATCCTGCCCTGCAGGGAGAGACCAGATGGCTCACCTGAGCTCAACCTGGGGGTGCTACGTGTCTGGGAGAGATGGGAGAAGAAAGAGCCAACCGAGCAGAAAGGGAAATACCTCTTCAACTCCAGCAAGACGAGGTCCCTGCCAAGAAACACACCTCCAGTTCCTCATTTGCTTTACTGAGAGAAGCTAAAAACAATAAGCAGAGGCACACAGCTGGAGCAGATGGTTTTAATTCTTCACTTCTTACAAGCAGCAGCTCCTGCTCACCCACCTACCCTCTGTTGGCATCCAGTGGTGGGGGCATGACGCCAAGAGATGGAGCAGAGCTCATGCCCAGTGCCAAAGCAATCCCTTGGACTCCCACCCCAACATCCCTGGGATGGGCTGTGATCAAGCTCTTCTGCTTGCTCCTCATCATTCATGACAGGCAACCTCTGTAAATACTTCTTAGCAATCCCAAAAAGCCAGCCAGGCTGCGAGAGATGCAGGAATCCTGTTTAACACAGACTGACGCATTAAAATCACCCACCTCTTGGCACTGCTGTTCTCTTTGACACACCAACCTAAAGGTCAGTTGTTGGGAGGTACTCAAAGTAAACCCACCAAACTAAACCATTTTAGGTCCATAGCATTCCCATGTGTGTGATGAAGTGATGAAACACACCCCATCCTGTCTGCTGGTTGGAAAAGATGATTTCAGGTCACTGTCCCTTATGCAACGAGGGCTACTCAGCTCGGGTAAGACCAGCCACTAAGCGGGATTACAGACTGATCTTCCCTCAGTGGTGTGATCTTCCACTAATATTGCTATCACAAAAAAATACACAGAACATATTTCCAGAACTGCTCTTCGAGTCACCGGCGAGGCACGAAATGCTCACACAGCAAAAGGCAAATCTCTTTTAACTGCAAGGACAACACAAACCGCAGAGGGGGAGCACAAAACACCACGGCCCTGGTGTCAACAACAGCATGGGAAAACCAGGCAGTGCTGAGATGCTGCCAATCAAACCAGTGGGGCTTGGTTTGGAGGGAAGATGTGAAGCATCACCAGCTGACTCACACCAAGGAGCCAGGATTCGATGCACTCCGCTTCCGATGGTATTTCTCTATACCTGCAACTTCCATCTGGGCAGCACATGCCTGCACCAGGACATTAGAAACCAATACAGGCACAGGATGAGACACCCAGCCCCATCAGGAGATTAAGGGTAATTTCTGTATTGTCACTCCCAGCCCAACACAAGCTCCCTTGGGCCAGCACTGCCTCCACTAGACACAGAGCAGAGGCAGCCCCGGGAGCAGCGCTGGCAGACAACTATCATATACACCTCCTGGTGTGGGTGCAAAGCTTGAAACCAACGTCAAAGTCAAAAATAAGCTTTCAGAGACCACAACTGCAATGCATAAGCCTCTACACCTAGCTGCAAATCTAGTGATTTTGAGTGTGGACCACAAGAATCTTCCAAAATGATGCTAGAAATTCCAACCTATACACACCAGTAACACCATTTAGGGATGCAGATGCAGACTTCCCGGTTTCCCATCACCATTTGCACAAAGACTTCAATCTCATCTCACTCATCACTGAACCAGGCAATAGGGGACTACTCCATCAATGACATCACTGAGCACAGTGCTGATTACATCATCATCCACAGGAGATTATGCAGCTTTCCAAGTGGAACCAGCAGCCTGGGTAGAGGAAGCCACGAAGGACGTATGTATTTAAGAAGTCTCATGCTGTTAATTTAATGGCAGAACTTTCAACACTATCTTTTGGAAATACCAAGTACAGGGACACAGCATTTTCACGAGCTGTTGCTCCTGTCAGTGAGCCAGCACACGCTTACGGGAATATTTTGGCTCCTGGAAAAGTCACACACACTCATGGCAAGTGAAGAGCTTCATAACTAGAAGGTCAAGACCGAGATTTTGCACGTGTGTAACCAAGAACATCTTCATCCCTGGTCACAGGGGAACAAACAACACAAGATTTGCCAAGAGCACTATAAGGAATGTGTGTGCTGAAGCATCTCTCTCCAGCACGGGAAAACCACTTAGAAACGCCCATTTAAATGGCTCTCAATGGAAGATATCAAAGTTTAATAACGGGAACTCAAATGAGAACCAAGCACCTGTTACAGAATCTGGCACTATGCGGCTGGGAACGTGAGAAGGACAGCGTTCTGCTGTCCCCATGCCACACACCAGCGCTGGATCTGTCACGGGTAACTGCTTCTTGCTCAGCCTTCCCTCCTCTGCACGGGCTATTTGCAGCAACAGCATTAGAGCAACCATCAAGCAGATGCTTAAAAAAAGCAGAATGACGTTCAAATGACATCTATCCATAAATCAGCCCAAACCACAAACATCTGAAGAAGATTTTCACTTAATCCAATTTACTGTAATCTCTCTCTTTAGTGAAAATGACAGAAATGTCAAAATGGGACTTTACTCCTCTGTCAAAGCATTTCATGGTAAAATGGAAAATAAGCAGGCTCTCACGCGCAGCACCACTTATTAGGTTAGAGATGTCAAAACTGTACTTTGATTCTCACTATTAGCAGTCACATCCACATGCTGTGCCCTTCTGTTTCACTTCATTTCCCCCAAAAGCGAGCACAGAGCATATGCTTGATGCCAAGCACCATCTAAGCTAAAACTCAAGCTACCCATTTCTGATTGCTGATGACCCTGTGCCCATCTCTGCTTGAGGGCACGCAGACCCACCAGGGGTCTCTTATATCCCATATAAACAGCCTTATTTACCAGCAAACGCCTCAGGAAGAGTGTTTTGCTGCTTCCAAAACATAAAACAATGATCCAAGACTTAACACACCAACCTGCGACTGCTTTCCCCATCTCCCCATGTTAATTAGCAAAGAGGGTAATAAAAGCAGGTAGACTCACTACCTGGAGCTAAGCACATGTGTGTCCATACACATCTATTTCCATCTGTGTGTATCTCTTCCCCAATGGTCACAAAAATTAAGCCATTATCCAAGAGTCCGGGGAAGTGGAAGAAAAATACCGACTGTCAGGAGCAGGGTCTTCATGCATTATTTAACAAGAACTCTGTTGGCAAAACTGGTGTTGTTTTTATATAAAAGCTAATAGAAATTGTACCTCCAGGTGTCAAAACACTGATGGTAATTCCTGCTGCCTCAGACATCTTGATGTTTCAATTTTAGCAGTGTGAGGAGCCTGCAGGGAATCCAAGAGGGTAAAGTGCTTGTACTCAAAGAGAAGCAGAGAGAAGGAGAGCCTTTTTATTTCTTTATAAAGGGCTCAGGGGAACAGTTCTACTCACTGGAATTATCAGATCTGGTTCCCCTGCTCCTTCCCTTCCTTGAAAGAGGAAAGAGCAAGATAGGCTAACAAGGAGTGATTGTATCATGTCGACAGGGAACAAAAAAAACCATCAACAAGGCTGCTGAGGAGAAGCAGAAAGACAAAGTGAACAGAAGATATCATTGCAATGCAGCAGCGCAAGAGCAGCTGCGAGTATCAGGATGCTTAAATGGTGGAACAGTGATTTTAAAGCGGGGTTTTGGGGTGGTGTTTTTGAAGTTCATGCCTAAAAGCACAGCAGCACATTGGACCCCTCCCCAAGTCCCCTCTCGTACTAACTTCCAACTGCAATTCTTCATTTCCACCCTTGGTGCAAGGAAAGATCAGAGCTGGATCTACCCACACAAGACCAAAGCCAACACCAGGAAGCTTTAGATGTGCTGACACTGGTGCACCCTGGGCCCTCGGGTACTCATTTATATATGGAGCAGCTACCTTCTAGCTTTCCTTGTAAAAAAGGATGTTAGTTCCCCATACCAGCAAGTGGAAGCATCTCCCAGATCTCCCCTGTCCTTGCAAAGCACTGCAGATGCTGGCTCATCCACCAGCCCTGGTGTTTATTCTCCACTCAGAAACCTCCCAGGGTGCAGACAACATCTCAGCTGCCTCCTCCATCCTCTTCCCTCTTGTTAACCTTTTCACTGCTTCCTCCTAGGCTCATTTTGTATAAACCCACCTCTGAAACCCACTGCTGACAGCAATGGCTGTGTATAGCACCCTACAGCATGAGTACACTGGGGGATGAAGCTGTAAAGCAAACCAACGCTTCTTCCCAGTGCAGGGCTTTCTGCCAGGGGCTTTCAAATGTATTGATTTAAAATAAAAGTGACTGTCCATCTCCCTTGCTTTCTCTCGCTGTTATCTGCACACCTTCTTCTGTCTCACTACTCCTTCCTGACCAGCAAAGATGGGACTGTGCAGAGTGCACTCAGCCCATTGCCCCTTCCCACAGCAATGATGGAGCACTGAGACAATCAGAGCTAAAGATGCATAAAGGGTCCTCTTCTTGACCACCTGTAGTACAGCAAGCTCCAGCCAAACTCAGAGCTACAGCAAAGGCAGGAGAGTGGATCTGCACAGCCCTCAAAATCCATGCTCCTGAACTACAGCCTCCAGGGCAGCTCCAAGGACCACCTCATGGTCCAGGCGCATCTGTTTCCATACTGATATCCACTATAGAAGGGGGACAGACAAGGAGAAGACAACAGCCCAGGAATCTACAAGCAGCTCAGGATGGCTTTCAAGGGGGAGAAACACAACTCCAGGCAGCCACTCAGCTCGGGGACACAAAGGTCCTGGAGATATCCTTCATTGGGTCACACTCTCACAACCCCATTGCAAAAACAGCACTGAGGAAATTCCTGAGGAAAAGTAAACGGATGCAAGAGCAAGCTTGCATCTGGTACTCATCTGGTACTCAAGGAGTACCAGTACTGCTGCCAATCCCATTCCACCTAAGGACGCACCCAGCCCTTCACACACAAACTCCTTCTACCCATTCTACCCAGCACCCCACCAAGCAGCACAGCCACCCCCCTGGAGCGGCATCCAAAGCATCCCAGGTCCTGCACCACAGGGACCAGCGCTCTCCCCTCCCTCCCGGATCTGCATCCTGCCAGGTTTCCCCAGGCAGGCCCCCTCCCCACACACAAATCCTGCCCAGGCATCACTCACAGCTCACTAATGTGTCAGGGACTGGTGGTCATCACTCCCACCCACCCCCAGAGAGACGTTTGCTGCCTTCTTGCTCCTCCAGCCACGTCTCGCAGCGCGTGGTATAAACTTTAAGAGGCAATGACCTCACTGGAGCGGGGAAGAGCGAGGCGGGGGAGCTGGCTACACGCCACCTTCTCATTTTTCACATTAAAATAATAATTTATGAGAGAAACCCCATTTATTCATCTAAAAGAGGGAAAAAAAATATCCCATTAGAAGCACAAAGCCTGCCTTGCGCTGCATCACTTGCACAGTGGCTCCTGCAGCGGTATCTACTCGGTGTAGGACACCTCAGCATCCCTGTACCCTTGCTTCCCAGGCACAGCCCCAAGACACCCCACTACTCAAGGAACATCAGGCAGCAGTGCCAGCACCTCCCCTTGTCTTCATTAAGGCCGACTTCCGCTGCACATGCAATTCCAACTCTTAATCTGTAACTCTTCCAAATGGGCAATTAAATAGGCAAACCATAGCCGGTGACTGGGATTTCGGCTGGCTGGGATGAGGCCACCAGGGCTCTGCAGCAAGCAGGAACTGCAAGGCATGTCATTAATTCTGCCCAGACATGTATCACACCCCAATTCTGAGCGCACATCCAGCATGTGTGCGGCGCTGCGTAGACGCAGGATACACGAATCCTGCATACTCACACATTTTATATGCTCGTATTACTTATGTTATAGATTCACACATACATTACTCATAGCTCTAAAGAACAGAACATACAGTTCATCTTGGCATGAATCCCAGAGGAAGGGAGAAAAAAACACACACACAAAAAGCCCTGCAGTAACAAATCTAACTCGCACCGCGTCCAACAGCATCTGTGGTAGGAGGTAGAGCTCTATGATGGATCATCAAACTACTGACTTATTTTGCATAGCACACCCCTGTGTCTCTGATAACAGCAGGATTGACCGGTGTTTCAAGGGGCATTTCCTGACTCAGTGTGTCACCACTCTCCCAAGTTTTTGCCATGAAACTATGCAAAAAGCAGCTTAATTCTGCAGTATGAGCTTAACAATCCCTCATGTGCATTACTTCCACCCATGCACCCCTATATTTCAAGTTAGGGACCAAATATGTCCATGTGGGACTGTAACTGCCCCTAAGAAGTGCAGTATCTCAGAAGTTCAGCATTCTAGCCAACACCTCGCTGATCTCCAGAGCATGCTGACACAGCAGGAGGGATATTTAAGCTGCAGACACCATACAACAACAGCAGAAATCAGGTTAGCACAAAGTGAAAACGTAACTCCTTAGCAGGACACTGTGCAATGAAAGACAGCATTAGATAAAATAAATCAATCACAGCACACTGCAGCTTCTATCCACCCTTGTAACCTCCACAGCAAGTCTGCAGCATTTCAAAGCCTTCTCCTTCATATCCCCTCCAAAAAGGGGCTTTGTCCACTCTTAGGAGCGTCCAAGATTTAAAAGTCAGTTCTAACACTCTCATTTCCCCAAGGAGAAGAGAGCAGGAAGAAGCAAGGCAGTGCAATCCCAGCTTGGATCCCACCCGCAGCATCCCCCCTCCTCAGCTGTGACCACGATGCCACGATCCCTCTTGGGCAAAGGGTTCCCAGCACAGCAGAAGCACAGGAGCACGACCCTTCAAACCAGCAGAGCCACCCAACCTCTGAGTTTTGCGAGCAGAGTTTACCAGCACTAACTCCCTTGATGCGACAGCCAGCACAAAAACAGCAGCTGCAAACTCCCACCAGCCTGCCCCAAGTCAAAACACACCACGCACTGCTTTTCAGGCAAACCCAAATTACAGCATCATCTGCTGACTGTTCCCGGGACGAACAAACCCACATTAATTACAGGCTAAACTTTGGAATTCACCTTTCAAAAGCACGAAAACATCAGCAAAACTGCTTTGATCACACTGACAAATCCCTCTCCCGCCGACCGAGCCATGTGCAAGACCGAGATGTTCCGGGGAAAAAACAACACCTAAAACTTTTTTCCTCTCCTTGTTCCTTGTGCTGCCCTCCCCCCTACCAAAACCACACACTCCAACAGGGCTGGAGGGATAAAACCACCTCGGAAAGCAGCAGGAGCACACAAAACCCCACACTTCACCTCTGTCTGCATTCGCCGGCCACCTCTGGGCAACCGCAAAAGTGGATTCCCAGCCTCCAGCACTAAACACTGTTTCTGTGTTGCCCGGCCAAGTTCCAGTTTTCCAAAGCAACTTCTTTCTGCTGTGGCCTAGTTTAAGCTCTCCAGACAAAAACTCCACCAAAACAAAAGCAGCCCAGCCAGCCCGGGGAGGGAAGCAGAGGGGTACTCACCTTCGCAGCATCCCCGCATCACCTCCTGCATCTTCAGCAGCCACCCTCTCAAACTTCAAAATAAATAAATAAAGAGAGGCCACACAGCCTTAAAAACCAAGCTGGAAATGAAATGGAAAGCCTGTAATTATTTCTCAATGCTCCTGCCAGTCTCAGCCTATAAACACAGTGGATTACATAAGTCCACCCCTCCTGTTTTGAAGCCAAAAGTATGAGCTTTTCCTCCAGCTCTGGCAGCAAGTAATAATTCCTCGTCGGCATGGCAACGCTGGCTGGCTTCCAGCAGACAATGGGCGAGTTGAAATACTGCTACGGCCTTTTTATAGCTTAGCTCTGAAAAACCTCTAAAATATTAGCTATCTGATGGCTAACCCAACTTGACAACCTGGCCTCCTTTAACCCTTCCCTTCCCGCACCTCTGCCCAGCATCGTCCATGTCTGGGATCACCAGTGGTGATGCAGGGATGGATGTTGCTCTTCCCATGGGTGGCACATGGGGACAGGTTCCTGTGTAATGGATCTGTTGACTTTTCACCAGCGCAGCATCTGCAGGACCTGCCACATACTGGGCACAACGTCTGGGTTCTCCCAGCTTTGTTTCAGCGCTGCTCAGCAGGTACATTTGCTGCGCTGCACAGAGGGCTCTCTTCTCAACTGGCTTAGCTCTGGAGAAAACAAACAGCAAAACAACACTTGTGTGTGCAGTTTTGTCATTGCCCCCGCAGTGATGAAGCTTGTGGGGCTCTGGGTGTGATTTGCAGAGCTGCAGGGAAGCAAGATGCTTTACAAAACCCTCTCTCAGCAAGTCTTGGGAGAGCTCATCCATCCTTTCAGGACGCACTGCAGGGATATCCTGGGGAAGCAGCTGAACTCGAGATGGCCTGTACCCTGTGCCAGTACAGGGCAACCTCCCACACAGTTTGGGCTTATTTGGCAGCTGAATGAGTTAAAAGCACCGCCACGCCCCAGCAAGACTGAGGACCAGCAGCAAAACTTGGCAGAAACAACAGTCAAGACATTATTCAAGTCCATGGCGGAGTGAAGACTGATGAAGTTAAGGAGCCTCGTGATTGAATTTTAACCAAATCTGACCAAAATGAGCAGCTATCGCAAACATGCAGCAGCTCCCAAGATCATGCAAAGTTAATATTTACCCTTAATACACACACAAAGCTGCCCAGGATGACCCTGCTGTCTCCAGACCCTGATCACCTGAAGGCCGGCAGGTCCATCACACCCATCCCTCTTACACCTCCGAGCAGGAGCTCAGTGAGTGACTGCCGTGTGCTGCCTCACTTGCAGCTCTGAATAAAACTCACCCCAGGGGCTGGGAGATCCTCTGCCATTTGTTGAATTTTTGCAAGTTAGCGAATAAGCAAAGAAAACAATAGAAATTAAAGAGAAAATTAAGAAACAGAAGAGCCAAGGCCACCACAAATACACAGTCAGCTTCCTTCTCATCGCTCAAAATAGTGCTGCCAGCGTCCACGATCAACCCCCAAGCCTGGCAACGGCTCTGGGAAAGCTCCTGCTCTGCACTGGTGGCTGCTGAGTCTCCAGGGCCAGCCCTCCGCACACAGGCTGCCCCGGGATCTCAGGAAAAGGCTTCAATGCACGGCCCAGGGGAGCCTTTAACACTCGAAAACCATAAGGCAAACAAAAAAAGAACATTTCTTTCTAAATCTCATTAAGTCAGAGCGCATGATTGTGATTGTTTAATGTGCAAAGGTGATAACATCGCTGGGAGCTCTAGTTCAATTCATTATTTTATGGGGATAAACATACTAGGAGACACTAAGTGCAAACCATAAAGGCTCCTTGGTACCCGGCCCGCTCGCAGCTGCTCAGCCTTCGCTATGAGTCTGCACTTCCTAATGCCATAGAACAGTCCAATTCTCACAGCAACTATCGAAAGAGTCAAGCACTCAGCACAAACTACAATGCAGCAAACCCCGGCAGACGCTCGTTCTTACAGCAAAGTGTCCAAGATGGCCAAAAGTAGCAGTTGTTGCCACCGATTATTAAATACACATTGTGCGACCGCAGAGCCACAGGCAGGGTAGAGAACCAGAGCCGGCACAGGGCACTTACCTGTGTCCCATGAGCTGAGAATGGGCTGAAGTTAAGAGACATCACCTAAAATCTCTTAGTGCTGTTTTTCCAGAGGAGAACGCAGGGCCACAAGCCTGAACATCTGCATTTGCTAGGGGAGACTAATTTATTTCTTGTATTTATTGGCCAATTTTCTGGATTCCACCCCAGAAAAAACAGGCAAACAAGCCACAGAGAATTGAAACCTCCAACTTGTGTAGGGATGGGGTCTACCCTGCCCTGCTAAATGCCACAGAAACACAGCCTCAGTTCATCCTCTGCTGAACATCAGCAGCGTCTTGGGGACGCCTTTCCAAGCAAACTACGTTTGATCCCACAACCTCCTTCACAACTTCCTATTACCATGATGACATCAAAGAGCACAGCTACAGAACACCCTATCCCTAACCTGAAAAGAACTATTAGGGAAAAACAAAGCTGATGGTGGGTGTGATACAGCATGTACATGTGGTGTAATGCACCATGCACATGTGGTGTAATACACCATATGCCTGCAAAGATGCGGCACCTCCAAAGTGAGCATCAGGAGCCACAGGAAAGAGGAAATAAAACCAGAGCTAAACCACCTGGAGAGACCTTGCTGCCCTTCCACAGACCAACCTCTCTTCTCTGGGCAAGGAGCATCCCCACCATGACCCCAGCCAAGTAGGTGTGTGATCCAAGATGGGGAATAACAACTTGCAACTACAAAGCCCCGCTGAAACTTTAAAATGGCATCACGCTATACATGCTCTTCCAGCTTAAACCCTTAATTAAAGAGACTATTCTTTACAGCGCTGGAGCCACTCCAACTCCCATTGTTAAATCTAAAATAAAACCCTGCAACCCCACAGCATCTGCAAGACATTACAACATTCAATACTTACTTCTTTATTCAGCTTTAAGACATCATTCAGTGAGTTTTTCCTCTCAAACTCCAAATTCAAGGATTTCAAGAGAACAACCAACAGCACCTCACATAGGATGCTTTTTCTTCTTTTTTCAGATGAACCTTCTGCAATAATATCCTTGACCTTTAACAATTCCAAAGCAATTAACGGTACACTTGGTCATGAACAGCCTCTGGACAGACTGTAAGACCAGCATCCAATGCTGGGCGTCAGGACAAAGCAGACTTGAGCATGGAAGCCAGCTCCAAATACAATCCATTCATTCAGAGGGACAAAACCAGAAGGCAGGCAGATTTGACCATGGAAAATCACCATGAGCACCAGAAAAATACAACAGAAAGACAACTTTGGTCATTGCTAATAAAGCCGGAGCCACAAGACTGAACCTTGTTGTTATAACCTCTGTTATCTCAAGGTGTCTTCATGTTTGCTCTCTCTGGAGAAAGACGCACTTGCAGCCGGCCCCTGCATTGTCAAGGGGACCCTACATTCGCTGCATGGGGAGCAGGACTTCAAGCCCAGTCTTCGGGAATACCACCCATTCAGCAGATTCTACCATGCTGAAACAGACCTCCATGTTTCCATAAAGCCCATATAACTTTAACAATACTGCTCGTATTCCTCCTGTAAGCAGTTTCACAGCCACAGAAACATTTACTGGAGGGGCAGGTGGAACAGAAAACCCAAAGACCACCAAATTACAGTGCAGCCCGCGAAGCAATGGATGCTTAAGGTATTCCCCATAACAGAAGCACGCAAGAAGTTGACTGGATGAAAGAGGTAGGTCCAGAAGGCATGTAGACATCCCCAATGAGCAGAAGCTCAAGCATGTGGCTGGATTCTGCTCTGCCTGAGGTGCACCTTGTCCCCATGAGGAGCCTGCCTGGGGAGAGGTCTCTGCAGCAGGTCCCGCAGCTCATTGCCCGGCTCAGTCACACATGCTCTGAAGTGCAGAAAAGTAGGGGGAAAAACTAAATCACAAAACCAAATACAAAAGCCTCACAATTAGTGGGAGCAGGTTTGGGTGATCAGCGCTCCCCCACTTGCCAAGTCCTACTGTGGCTGCAGCAGCAAACCCAAGAAGCAACTCTGTCCTTGTATGCTTGATCAACCAGACAGCCCCCAGGCTCCTACACCGACAGCCCCATGGGCCAGGGCTAAACCACTCTCTTGCCCCACAAACCACAGCCTTCACACACGCCCCCAGCCCAGTGGCACACGGAGCATACCTGCCTCTACTAGCGGAGCTTGCAGCAGAGAAGCAGCTTCACATGGGTCTAGAAACAAGCTCCAACATCAGAAATGCTGCTAACCCAGGCAAAACAAGGCAGCACGAGGCACGTACGTAGGGACTGAAAGGTGCTGGGTGAGTAACACAAAGGGAGGAGGTGGAAAGAGACAGCTCATTCAGGATCTGTGCACTACCAGGCAGCACCCCTCCAACAGGATCAAGGAGGCCAGCAGCAGAGTGTATCCCATGGGCTGAAGGAGCCCACCACAGCAGAGCAGAGCTGAGGTTACACACACCCAGCACTGGCACATGGCTTATAGCTGTGAAAGGAGAAAAATCTGCGCTAGTAACAAGATAGCTTAGAGGGGGGAAAGAAGGGAAAAAACCCAACCAAACAAAATGCCCAACAAAGGGGAGTGGGGGGAAATATTTCATCACATCTTTTAGAGAAACAAATTAGAAGGAAATTAAAACCAAATCAAGAATCTGATCCCAAGCCGTGCTATGCCAGTAAGTCTTCTCTAATTGTTTCAGTGAGTTCTGGACCATGCCCTTGCCAAAGGCACTGCCTGGGCTATTTAAAAAGCACCCACAACTAGTCCTCAGAGGCAAAGCACTACAGCGTGCAGAACACTCTGAATCTTCCTAAGACCGGAGAGGCCACTGCAGAAAATACAAGGGGCCACATGGACAAGCAGGGCCCCGTAAGCAAAGCAAGGACACGGTGAACATATTCAACAGCGAACTTACAGAACAGAGCAAATCCCAGAAAGACCAAACCACCACCCAGCTAGCTCAGGCTGGATGTGGAAACAGGAGAGCAAGATCAGCAGAAACACAAACCACACTTGTGCAAGCCAAAAAGCTAGGTACAGACTGAGGACAAGTACCACTTGTCCACTGACCAGAAGTGGTAGCCACGGGGATTCTGAAACCAGGCTGAAACTCAGCATGTTTCCCGTGTTTTCCTCATTCAGGAATGGGTAAATCCATAGCCAACCAAGCACCACAAGGGCCCTCTCACAGAGGATTCGACCTTTCCTTATATGCAGTCTGAAACAGAAATATCCTGTCGAGAACAAACCCAAACAGAAAAGCAAACCAAGACGAGGGCTGTGCCCTGGCCCTGCAATCCAGACACTTCCCAAACACACACCACTGCTTGCTGTTTATTTTCAGCTGGAGCTTCCCCTCCACATCCACCTCCTCTCTCCTTCCACTTACAAACTGATATGCCTCTAAAGATCTCCTATCTGCTGGCTCTGCCCACCGCATCCTCAGCATTTAAAATAAGCAAGCTATGACAAACGTGGGGTAAACCCAGGCACTATGAATACTGCAAAAGCAGAGAGCGGCTGAGGGGTATTGCAGACTAGTCAGATGCTTCGATATTTTGTCCCCAAGAGCTCGGCCAATCCATTTAGCAATGGAGCAGGACTAATAATAGACACAAGGATACACAGGAGATAAATGTACACAAGACAAAAATAAACCCCAGCCTTGTTATAATTTTAATACAGGAGCTAAACTGGGAAATGATAAATGAAGACCGTTTCCACAGTTGAGGCAAGAGGGAGATTTAACTCCCAACAGCCCACGAGCAAGCACACACACTCAGATCTGCATGGGGGATTTCAGAAAGCTGAAGGACAGGATGCACATTACTTAGTTAAACACCATGTTATTTCAGCTGACACCAAACAACCCAATGCTTTACTCTCTTCCAGGGTAACCAGAAGCAGGTTTTAAGCAACTGTGCATGTTCTCAGACATCAAGCACCTGCAGTTGCAGCACCAATAGCCATCTCAAGAAGCTGCTTTCAGCCCCCTGAGCTGAACAGCACTCATTTTGATCCCCGTCAGAGTGATGGCAAATTATAGCTTTAATACACTCATACACAGCTACAAATGCCATTTACATTTGTCCTTGCTGAGCGTTAGCCTGTCTCCATTCTACATGGTTAACCATGCTCCCTCCACAGCACCTGCTTTTGCTATATAGAACAACTTCTGGTGTCTAATGAGATTAACTATTTTCCCATGGAAATTATGTGAGGGATAACTCTTCCCTTCCCGCAGGAATACCTCAAAGATTTCACAACTTTAAGCCCTGTGTCATCATGAGTTATACTTCTGTGTATACAAACATCTGCTGATTGATCAAATGAGGACAGACACAGGGGCTGTGAGCCAAAGGAGAGCTTCTGTCCTCTGATCTGACCTGCAGCCAGGTGTCTCCAGCCCAGGGTTTCATCCAGCAGCCCTCAGACACTGCTCATGCCACCACCCTCCTCAGCAAGGAGATTGGCCAGGGCAGATCTTTAATCACATTCAAGCCCTTCCTCTGCTGAATGACTGCTTGACCCTCCCCTCCCTTACAAGCCAGCCCTATCCATGGCACCAAACCTCATTAAAAGGTCTGCCTGGAGGCTAAGGACCACAGGAGCACCCTTCTTCAGGTGACTCTCAGATTGGAAGGAAATCCATGCTGGCAGACCATTGCCAAAGGATGAAGACATAAAGTGCACAGAAACCCCATCCCTATCACTAACTCAAGGACAGGTCAGGTGCTTTTAGACAAGACCTAAGACTCAGACTTCTTTCAGTGAAGTAAGACTACTAAAAAGGAGCAAAGAGTCATGTTCCAGATGGGAGAGACTTTTTATAGCAAGCCATGGATATCCGCACACTTCGCGAGAAGTCTTTCATCACGCACACAAGGTACGATGCTATCTAGTAATCTGAGGAAACATCCACGGGATTTTCAACCTCCTCTAGAAGCGGAGATTCAACAGGAAACCACAAATACACCAGGCAATTAATTTTTCTTTACCAAATGTTTCCAGTCATGTCGCAATTTTAACAGTAAGCAAACTACTTGGGTTCTTTCCAGCTCTTGAGCAACGATGTTCCTCACTTTTCATGCTATTTTCTTAAATAATCTCACTGAGATTTAAAAGAGTTTAAAACAAGTTACAAAGGCAGCATGAACAGAGCATACCCTCCCCATTACATACTTATACCCCCCAAGTTGTTTCCATATCACATAGCAGAGGTTTTGTACAACCAACCAAGACTTTTCCCAGCTAAAAATACAGCCAACAGCCAAGGAAATAAGAGCGAAACAATATATCTACCGACACAGCAACGCCAAGCTATCTGAACCACATAAATAAAAGTCTCATTCAAACATTCCCCCCTCCCACCCTTCCCAGCACCATTCCAGGAGAACAAAGAAACATTAAGTCTTACTTTCCTGGTGTATATTTGATCAGACCTTCTGTTAACACAATATGACAACAGCAATGAAGGGAAGAATATCACAGCTAAACAACCGTCTACCATTCCCCTTCCTTCTGCCGAGTCCTTGCTGACGCAAGGATGGAGCAGCTGCTGTCTGTTTTTAAACAGCTCCATATTTCATAAGAAGCTGCTGATTTCTGAAAGGACAGAAACCCCAGCCAATGGCTTACAAAATAAGAACCAAATGAAAGCAATTCAGGACACACTATTTAAACATCGTGTCCATTTGCTCAGCTTCCTTTCGACATACCACCGCAGATGAAATTCCTAAGGCGAGCTCTGTCCTCTGTTCTCAGCCCACTCCATTATCACCATGAGCACAACTTTCAAGTATTCATCTGAAACAGAGCAAAGGACACTGGAAAACCCCTCCCACAACTCCAGATCAGGAAAATCCTGAAATATGGGAGAAAACAAACCCATGTGTCCAGCTTGATGCAATCACAGGAACTACTTCTGCACCAAGTTAACGCCACCCTCCCCTTGCTGGTTTTACTGCTGAGAGACACTGGATCAACACTAAATGACCATTTGGGATGGAAAGACTCATTGAAGGACCTAACCATACATCTTGAACTTTTGGAAACTTACCAAAAGATACATAAGTGTTCATAGTTTATTTTTAATCAGAGATACATCAGATATCTGGGAAACCCCCCGTCGCTATCAGAATTCCACACAGAGGTCCTCCTCAAAATGTACATCATAGGATAAAGGTCACTGCGTATTAGGACCTCAAAAGAAAGGAGCTTAAACCTTTTCTGTTCTGACTCTGCAGCTCTCACGCTGGCTCCTTTCTAGTTAATAGCTGCTGTAAGAATAGTGCTTTTTCGTCTGTTCGTGTCATGTTGATTAGCTTAGATAAGGACTTGGGGAAGGAGCAGGGAGAAGAGAACATGCAGGGGGAGGAGGATTTAAAAAGAAAAAAGGCAGCTTTCATCTGCTCTAATAATTAGCAGGTCATGCTGAAAGTGATCAGCATCCCTTTAAAGCAACTGTGCATGAAATGCGCAGAGCCCCGTGCAGGTCACTGAATCTATGCAAGTCACTTAGTTGTATCAGTCACCAAGCCCCTCGGGCTTTCTAAGCTCCTCTGGCTTCGTAAGGGCTCTGGCTAAGATCCTTCTACTTCCACATTTCCACTCTGGGACCAGGCTCACTGATCTTGCCACTCAGAAGGGCAGCGGGCATGAAGATGACAAAGTCAACCAAGAACTAATTAAAGGCTTGCAAAGGACCTTCAGATTCTCTGAAGCACAGAGAAACTTACTGTAAAGCATTTGCTATTCCTGGAGAAAGCAAACTGGGTGCAAGAGGCTCCTGTTTATCACCAGGAGGCTTTCCCATCAACAAGGAAGAAGCAGACTCCAAAAGTGACATAGACCTTCCATAATTCATCACCAGAGCTGCTGTCCCAGGCATCCCGCTGCAATGCACATGTTGATTCATGCAGAATAGATGCTGAGGATCCAGCTGTGAGTCCCCAGGACCTTGCCCCTCTGCCAGACAAGCCTGAATACTCATTGAAGACACTGTTTGGGACTTACTACATAAGCCCTGGTGCAAAATGAACCTGGGCAGGGAGGAATTAAACCAGAAACTCTGATCATTTGGGTTCCCTCTCCTCCCCACACTGCCTTCAGGAAAAAGCAGCATTCAGCGCCTGGAGGGGCAGGACAAGTTCTCCTGGAGCACATGTCCTTTAATAGACCCATCCTCCTCAAAAGGAGGTGAAAAGATGGTTATGGCAATAATAATTCCTCCTCTGATGTACTCACATCCTTCTATTAAGGACACATTACCTCAAAGGTCAGTAATTGCCAGCCAGAGCCAGCTCTGCCTTGATAACCCATCTTCCAAATGCACTAAGTGCCTGACCGTGCCCAGGACACCAAGAGACTCTCCTCAACATGCCGCATGGAGAGAGCAAACTTTCCGTGATGGCTGTGTCTTCACAAGTGTCTTTGATTTCAGCAGCTTTCCCTCACTTCATCCACCTCATTCTTCCACCTCAGTTTAACACTTACCCCCAACCTGACACACAATTCCAAAGCATTTCTGCCTGAAACAGGCCTGGAAAGATGGAAATGAAGAGATTAATTTCAAATAAGCCAATGGGCTAAGTCATTGTATTCGGAGTTACCAGATGTGCCATCAGGCCCTAATGCTTTACAAAGGCAGTAGTCTCCCCAGGCACGCAAGGAGATTGGAAGAACAGAGGACAGCCCCTATGAGATCAGTGTGGTATCTGGGCTGGTCCAGGAGGGCAGGAGCAAAGCAGAAACCCTCTGTGGGGAAGGGGAAAAAACCCATCACATAAGAAGCAGAGACTGAAATCACCCAAACTCCCTCCATACATCTCAGTAAACCACAGAACACTGCAAGAGTCTCAAAAGCATCAGGAAGGAGCCAAAGCAAACCGAAGTGTGAAATACATCCCTCTGTGGTACCAACCTCTGAGAAAGGGGGAGCTTCCTCCACGAGGGCAGCGTGGAGAACCTCGGTGCCAAACCTACAGCAATTATTAGGAAGGCATCATCCATACGTAATTTTTAAGTTAATTTAATTAGGCCCCCTGCTAACTTCATTACTTATTTAACTGGGCTGCTCAGTCAATTTACATTACTACTGTTGCAGATAACTGCTCTGGGCTCCACCTTAGTGGGAAACACGAGGGAGGACGCATTTGGGAATGCTGCAGCCCCAAGCCCGTGCTCCCCTGACACTCAGCACCTCTCCTGGGATGGAGGCTTTCACATAGATTTGATCAAAGCTTGGATCAAAGGTTTTATGCCTCCATTTTTCTATTCACACACAGAGAAGTCCAGAGAAGCTTGAGGAGGAAAAAAGGACTAAAAAACCCCAAACCCAACAGATTTATCACTGGTGATGCTTGTGCACACCAGTCAAAGCAGCAGCCTCCTACACAGTTGCCAGATCCTTCTTTTTCCACCTAAGAAAATACTACTCTGTGGGGTTGGGGATATATCACTCATCACCCAAGATCATCCTTATAAAACCCATCGTCTCCAGTGCATGACACAGAAGGTCAGGACAGAAAACAGAAAAGGTCTCACGCAAGCAACTGCTCTTGCAACACTCCTTGGGCCAGGGAGGTCAGGAGCCTGAAGCTGAACCTTTCACACCAAATCAGAGCCAGAAACAGAGGGTCCAGCTCCCCAGAGCCTCCGTGGCCAGCATGAGCATCCTCCTCCCTATCCCTTCAGACAGCCACATCTCTCCCAGTCTGCCAGCCCTGCCCGCTCCAGCTGCTCAGACACAGCAGCATTTAGGAGTCTCCTCAGAGGACCGAGCCAGAAGCCCCAATTCCCTTCCCGATCAGAAGAGATGCAGCACCATGGCTGAGAAATGGAAAAGAGGAAACAGCACTTCAAGCACATCCCTGAAACAGCCTGCAGTAGGTAAGAAAACACCTCAGTCTTAGCAACGTCTGCCTCAGAAAATTCAGATATAAAGAGCCCTGACTGACAGGAGTAAGAGCGTGTGAAATGCTACAGACACTAGCCTGAAATGAGGCAATCCTCTGTTGGGGCTTTTGTTTGTTTGTGGGGGTTTTGTGTGGTTTTAATTCATTTACTTCAACATTTCTTCCTTAAATCCAACTGCTCCGAGCGCTCTGAGCATCCATATAAAGAGGTGAACAGCTGGAGAGCAGGAACACCCTGGGGCATCCTTCCATCCCTTGTGCAACAGCCCCACTAGTGCAGAGGTGCTGCACACCGCCATGCGAGCTGCCTGCATGTCCTCAATGAACGTCATCGCCTCGTGCAGTATCTTGGAGACAGCTTTGTGACAGCCACTTTTCAAGCTCCAAATTGACTCCAGACCCCCAAATCAGCCCTCAGGAGCTCAAGATAATTTGCTCCAACCAACACACAGGGCTTGTAAGAAGCATCAGTTCAGGGGAACACCCTTACGGACCATCTCCAACCGGCACTTTGGAACCTGCTATGTTAAAGGAAAAGAGATACAGATTCACTGGTAGTGTCTTTTATTTTGAGGTTGCCAGGTAAACAAAAGGACAGAAATCACTGCCACAAAGATGAACAATTCTGTCAAGAAGCCAACACAGTCAAAGCTGTAATAGCCACAGTCACTACAAAGCCTTTAAGGAGAACCAGCATCAGAAGTGATGAGTTTTCCAGCTAGATCTCATAAAAACAAACCTTTGTCTCACTCACAGCCCCACACTGATCACGAACACAATGTGCTCAAAATTAAACCTCATGCCGAGGAAAAGCAGAGCTGATTTTTGGTTTCATTAAGCACACAACCTCCCCAAGAGCAATATGAACCATTCGCCTGTGCCTCACAAATTAAAGTCACAAAATGATCTGCACTGTGTTAGGGGACATGTAAATGCTGGAGTTCCCCTCGATGGGGAAGGGGACAGACTCACAGCAGAGCCATCTCTGCCAGCCTGTCTTCATAGAGAACAGTGGCAGAGGCTAACAGCTGCATCAGAAGGAGCAGGCTTAGCTATCAGGCCAGGGATGGGGCTTAAGCAGCAATGCTGGGCTTATTCCACCTTCACAAAGCAAAGGGATCACATTAACTCCATCAAAATAGAGAACCTCGGCAATCCTCATTTCCTACAGCAAACAGTTCTCAGCAGCCTCTTCCAACCTCCCCCAGCAGGAAGAGGAGAACTTCTAACACCTAATCACTGACATTTAAGAAGGTGAAGCTCCAGCCATCAAGTTGACACCGCAGCAGGGGATGCAGCTCACAGGTACACAGTTGCATTCTCCCCAGAGAGAAGATTTCAATTTACAGATTGAAAAGAAGAGAGGAAACTAACCTACAAAAAACAATCATCTTGATCTGGGATGTATTTATCCACACATACCATGTGGCCACACCATAATGTGAACACCTGGGTGGATTACGTGTTTCTCCTCCACCAGCAGCGTCCAAGGCATGCTCACATCTGGAGTCCTTTATGTTTTAAATGCTACTTCTGCCTTCTCCTTGGTGCCAAAACGCCTTAAGGAAGCAGCACATGCATGGGGGAGGAAAGGAGCAGAACAGTCAGTAATGTACCAAGACACTTCAGATATCAGCATGATGAACACAGCAGACAGCTTGAGGAGCAGACATCCACTGGTGTGCACTGTAGGCAGCAAATGAGGGGGATGCCATGGTTTTTAAAGAAGGTCACAGTAGGCAAAAGTTACTGTTTTCCTGTGGCTTAAAATAAAAAGCACATTCACATCACTCCCAAGTAAACCTCATGTTTGTTGTTTCTGCTTCTTTGTTTGCTATGGAGAGCTCTAAAGCCAAGCAGCAACACTTCCTGGCCAGCTAATGCTATTCACTTACAACTTACAAATCTCAGCTTGCATCTGGATTGTTCTACAGCACAAGAGCTGAAATGAATTTCATGGGCAGCCCCTGAAGCATTCCACAACACAAAGCACCAAAAAGTGACATGGAGTACTCTCCAAGGCTGCCCCCAGCCAGCGTGCTGATCAAGGTCCTTTTAAAGCAAGAACTTCATAATGTGTCTCTCTAGCTGCTCGGGGAGACAGCATTAAAACACAAAGGCACACAGCCCACATGCTAATGTTTCCATCTGCTCAGAAGCTGCATTTATTTAAGGACAGAATAAAAACCAAGCGTGCTGCGCTGATGCCATGCACAGACACTTGGGTGCCTCAGTCCTTTTAGGCATCCCCAGAGATTGTCAAAGCACTCTTGGGGACACGCAGATAGACAAACATTAAAGGAAGACACACATCAAGAGGCCCAGCAGCAGCTCTGTGAGAGATGTCTGGCATAAGAAGCATACAGAGGGCCATGAAAAACGCCTCTGCCTTCAATCACATCTGGGCTGACCCTCAGACAGGCTCACCTCACACAACCTGCCCTCTGTCCTTGCTCCAGTGACCCCAGCTAGCCTTTCAGCTCTCTGCTGTCAATGCCTAGCCTTCAAAGAAACCTGACCCAAAGTCCAATGAGGTCAACGGACAGGCACATGTTGACATCAGCAAGGTCCCTGGATAAGGCCACCACAGTGTTTGCCGTATTCTTGGAACCAGCACTACCTGGAAGTCAAGGAACAAAGAGGTTGACTGTCTCGGTATTCCCAAGAACCAGCCGGTCTCCTGTACATACCCCTGGGCAGGGCTCAGGCAAGAGGGGACTGATATTAGGAGGCTTTTTCCATACCATCCATACTGTGTTTCCCCACAGCAAGCAGATTTAGAAGACAAACCCTGGAGGAAAGACACCAAGTCGTGGGGAGACCTGCAACCAAAGTGTTGAGCTGCATGAGGACTCTATCTCACCTTGTGTGCCACAGCACCCAAATTTCCAGTCTCAAACTTCACAGACTTTGTTTCCCCAGAGGATCAAGGGTTACTGCCAGCATCTGTCCACCAGTAACAGCAGACACGACCTTGTTTGAATGCAGCACATAACATTGGGACTGGCAGCAGTCCCAGATACTTGCCTCGTAAGGCCGGAGGTTCGCAGAGCAGCTTCGTTATTTACTTGCAGTTTAATTCTATCCAAGGTGATTTTTGGGCTGTGCTCCAGAGACCTCTTTACCCCACCACAGACACAAGGAGCCCAGTTATTCCCCTAGCAGAAACAAAATCATCTGCACCATTAGTAAACCCAGGCCTTTGATAGAAGCTCCCTGAAGATCTTCACATGACATAAGAGACGGGAGCTCGGAGAGACAAGCTCTCCTCTGCTCCCATGCCAGAACACCTGTTTATTTGGATGCCAAATACTCACAGAAAGCATGAGCCATGCTTCTCCCCCGCTTCTTTTGAAGACGATGGATGCATCTGGTTGGGAAGCCGAGCAGCAGCACACAAAAAGGCTTTTCTAACACCCCCGTAGCCCACAAGCAAGGCACGCAAATCAGTCGCTAACAAAGATCAAGTCCTCATTAGACCTGAGACAGGAACGGATCATACAGAACAGCAGGTCTGAGTGTTTGTGTATTAAAGCTACTTTTCTACAGCAGCGAAGAAGAAAGAAACAAAACAACCCAAACAAACAAAGCGCCTAAGGCAGTCCCAGGCAGGACATGCAAGCTCAGTAGACTGTTCATGCTTGAAGGGAAAGGAATAGTGAACCACCCTGCTCCCCTGTATATAAAACACATCTTTCGGCACGCAACTCAGCAGAGCGACTCTGCTAGAGACCCTCAGCACTGCGTAACGTGCCCCAGGCCGTTGGTATGAAAAGGGATGATGGTTTACTGGGTGTTAGCAGAGCTTAACAGGCTTCCAGGTTATGCTCCTCTGCACCCACGTCTGCAGATCCTTCACCCAGAGCAGGCAGCACAGCCAGGACAGTCTTCAGCCCTGGATCAGGCTGTACTCAATTCACCCACCAGCAGCTTGGATGCCAGAAGCTTCAGAAGCTTCTCAGAAAGCAGTACCTTGCTCAGAGCAACAATATCGAGTCTTACCCAGTTTTAAACAAGCCACTGCATCAGTAGAGCTCCGCTAGTGCCACAAGACCAGGGAGAACATGGGGCCATAACTATGGCACTAATTCAAACACCAATAAAGACAGATAGCAGCTTGCATTGTCTTCAACCAGCCTTCAGTCTACCTACAATGCTCCTCAAAGAAAATAACCATGCTCTGTTAGGACCTAGAACGGAGCCTAAGGAACAAAAGCATGTTACCAAGCCGCAACACTCAACTTAGCAGTGCTCACAGCACTGGTTTGATACCAGCTGGGAAAGCTTTTACCCACGGACACTGCCAAGCTGTGCCCCACACTGGCTCTGCTTGCACTTCACAGTGGCGATGTTGTCCAGCAGCAAAGACCAGGAGAAGGTCACCAAGGGGAGGGAGGGAGCTCTGGACAAAATGCATGGCATTGTTGGGAAAGCAGCAGGAATGTGGCACAAAGGTAACTGCTACAGCCCGGGGCTGCCAGATGAAAGCAGGATCAATACTCCACTATGTTGTTCAACCCATTTATTAGGTGGGGGAGGTGGAGATAAATGAGTGTTTGAGTTGCCAGAGGGTACACTTTCACCCCAATCTGAGTCAGCCAGAGCTGAGCTCCTGCCCGGCAACACCATCCCAGCCAGATGATTTCAGCCTTACAGTTCACTTAACCACAGAATATAAAGCGCCAGTAACCCAGCAGTCGATAATGGAATAAACCATAGGTCAGTGACCAGGGGAAAACACACCATTTAAAATGATTCCAATATTGACATGCACAGGAAGCAGGCCTGTGCTTTTATTTATTTATTTTAAGCAGCCTGTCTGCTCCGGAGCCAGCTGCTAAAATTACAAGGTCAGATTCTCAGAAGCCTGTGGGTAAACTGCATAATGCCAGCACACACTCACATCCCAACAGCCCAGTGCCTGCGAGCGGGGCTGAGCGCGCATCGCCCATCACCGCATCACCGAGCCAAGGTTGGGGTACCTGAGCATAGCTCAGCCAAGCTGCTCCTTGCAAGAGGGAGAGCACAGGCCTGCTCAAACCACTCAGCCAGAAGCCCAGCCAAGCTCATTTATGGCTCCATTTCCTCTCAAGGCTGCTTTTCCCCTGGAAAATGCTGCAGTGACAATTTGCACCTTAAGATTAAAAGATTGCTATGGCTCTCTAGCAACTGAAAATACTCAGAGACGCTCTGTTCCCTTCCCAAGTCCAAGGAGCAGCTCTGCCACCTCACATGAGCAGAGCGAGGGCAAGGCGGCACAAGCCATTGCACAGGCACCAAGTGAAGAACCTCTTTGACTGAAGTTCTCACATTATCTCAAAGCAGCTCTATTTCCTCAAAATAAACCAAGACAACATGACTTCAGCAGGGCAGTTCAGACACTAACTCTGGCCAACCTCTCGGCCCCATCAAGTAAAGCAAAACCAGCTGCACCATGTGCACCAAAGAGAGTTTCCAACCTTTAAGATCAACAGAAGTACTGCGTACGATGTGATGCTTACACCCCACCACACAATTAAAGTTAAATCTTAACACGTTCAGACAGCAGGGTCTCGATGCCAATTCATCCTATTTGGAGAGCTGGCGGCTGTGATCCTCTGGCCAAGCTCCCTGCACTGAATGCAATCCAGAGCACTCTTCATCCACGCTGGCAGCTGTCACAGCCATTGCTCTGTGTGCCTTCATCAACCTGCCTGGGCTGACGCAGGCAGCGTGGCACTCCAGCACCATTTTGCAACGGCAGCAGAGCGAATGCAAAGCTGAGATTGATGACTTTTCCAAGAGAACACCAAGGAAATAAATAATGCTGTTCCCAAAACTCCGGGGGGGGGTTCCTCAAAAATACCTGCTTGCCAGAGGGAAAACCTTCAAGGGTGAATTTAGTCCTTAACAGGAAGACCAAATTAAGAGGTCTGGAGGCTACCTGCTCTGTTTCTCCTCCAGCAGGAGTGGAACACAGCAGTGAAGATCAGTCAAGCAGAGCTCCTGCACACCACTGAGGAGCAAGCAACCAACACCAAGGGCTGCAGTACAGTTCAGCTTCCCACCCCAGCCTTTCCTTGGCACCTTTCTCACCAGCACTAAGAAGCCCACCAAGATTCCCAATAGCAGGAGGGGTACCTCCCCATTAAGGACTGGACTCTTGCCATTGACTCACTGAACATGTGGCACCCTCTGCAATGAGACAGCTCTGGCTGCCCAATGCCAGCCCGCCCAGGGCTCGAGGCTGGCACAGCCTTCATTCAGTCTCTGTCCCTGCCTCTCATCTGCTTGGCAAATAACCAGCAGGTAAACAACACCCAGCTAGCATTTTCTGTACCAACATGGTAAACACCCTCTACTTTCTACGTTTTTCTCTAATTTTTGGTGGTTTTTAGTATCGGTGAGTAACAAAGCCTTAATCCAGGCTCAATAAAGCACTGCAGAGCCTGGCTCAGCTCACTCGGGCTACAAACAGATCAATAGCTTTCTTACATCTCACTGCTCTGCTTGGGAGGGAAAAGGGGCCACTTCTTTCCCAGCCAAGACATCTGCACAAGGCATCTATGTGCTGTGAGCCAGGACCCCTCACGGGGAGAGCTGAAAAGAGATGAAAGAGTGCTTTGGCAGAGCAGAGCAGGCTCCTCTCGCCCTCAGCTCGGCTGGCACTGCCAGCACGCTTCATGTGGGAAAGTTTTCAGCCCCAGTTTGGCCTCCCAGCCACCGCTGGCTCTGCACTGGTTATTCACAGCGGGGTGGAAGGAGCCGCTCGGAGCAGAGGTTCAGGTACTGGAGGTGGGACTGCACGGGCCTCCTGCTCTGCCCAGGCAGCTGCTGACAGAGCTGCTTATTCTGCACATCCATAAGCTTAAAAAATGAGGCTCAGAGGCACTGAGGAGGAAGCACACAGGAAAGCCGGCCCTGGATGCAGGAACGCTGCGGTGCAAATCAATCAGCTGCTCTCTTCCTCCCTAACAGCACAGGGTCCAGATGTCGGTACAGAGATGAAGACAATCTGCAGCAACCTAATGCAGCCAAATACTACAGCCCCACAGCAGCACCTCAAGCACATCCGTGAGCACAATGCCTTCTCCCCCCAGCCTGCTCAGCAGATCAGTCATCAGCTACCCCGGCAGTAAGTCACCAACCCCACAACTTAAAAACAACAGTTTGCACAACCCCTTATGACAAACCTCAGCAGAGCTGTGTCAATTAGATTAGGCTCTGCCTTGATATCCATCATGTTTACGGTACATGCGAATGCCTTCTGAAGAGCAGATGCTTTTCAAGTTTAATAATTCAACTGCTTAGAATTGAGCACCGAAAGACACTGCACACAAAGAAATAAATGCATGCACCACAGAAGCCTTGCTGTTGATTTTCGACTTTTATTTTTGCCTTTAAATATAAAAGTACCAAGAATGCCAGAAATTTTTGCTTCTGAAGAAATGCCATGCAAAGGGGATGTCTCATAGGTGGGAAGCATTTGGGGAAGGAAAACCAAAACCGAGGCGATGCTCAAACATACTCTTGCAGGCCAGCTTCTGAAAACCACGTGAATAAGTAACAGAGGCTTCCCTGGACACAACAGCAGCAAAAGCTTCAATGGGCAGCAGCATCCGGACTTGATCTCTGCTGCAGATCTAATGCCATGCAAGCAGGAAACAGCTGACACACAGCTCAGTCCAATACACCCAATGCCCTTTCCATAAAGGGCCTCCTCTTCACTGCAGGCAAATTCTCACCTCCAGCTCCACTCTATTCACAGACAAACACCTCTTGGCCCCTTGAAGGCAACAGTGCTCTGTGCTCCAGCCCGTTGGAACAGAGCTGGGATGGCACAGGGTGTCCAACCCACACCGTCTCTGCAAGGATGCTCAGCAGCACAGCGCCAGTGGAGAGCCACAGAACACCCCACGGCGAACGCTGGCGCTGACACCGCCCTCCTGAACACAGCACTTGAGGTCGCAAACCTCAGCTCCTCCATCGTTGCAGGGAAGCGAGCAACGCCTTGCCACCGACCGCACAACGCTGCCAGGAGCTCCCCAGCGTGCCATGGGACGGCGTCGCTATGGGGCTCCACGTGTCCCATGGAGCCCCCGTGCCCGGAAGCGCCCCCACAGCCCCGGAGCTTTCCAATCGTTTTCGCTTGCTTTCACTCATCTTTCCATAACTGATAACCACTTCTACTCCCTCGCCCCTGACCCCCCCGGTTTAACTCACCCGTCCCTGCGTCCCCATCACTTCCTGCGCCCTTCCCAATCCCACCGGGACGGGGCCGTGCGGGGACGAGGAAGTGCGGGGAGGGGGTCACATCCATTGGGCCTTTGGCCTCTGACTCCTGACAGCTGACCCCTGGTCCTTGACCGTTGATCCTTGACCACTGACATTTGACTTTCGAATGCTGACCCGCAACCTTTCACCCCAGCCTTACCCTTTCACCTCACACCTTGGCCTCTTGCTCTTGACCTTTGACCTTTCACCCATGCCTTCCCCTTAGATGCCTCTGCCTCATGACCCCTGACATTTGACCCCCTGGCAGACGACCTCTGACTCTCAAGCTTTCATCATGACCCCTGACCTTTTCTACCACTGCCTTTCGACCTCTGGCCCTCAACCCTGACTTTTGACCTTTCACTCATGGCATACTGACCCCTGACCTTTGGTCTGCCTATGGCCCCTCAGCCCTTCCATTTATGACCTCTGACCTTTGAAACATAACCTCCAACCTCTGGCTTTTGCCCATCAATCACTGACCCTTGGCCTTTCACCCTGACCCTTGCCCTCTGACCCTGCCTCTTGCCCTTTGCCCTTTTACCCATTTCCTTCACGTCTACCACTTTGACCCCTCCCTCGTCACCCGGGGGGTATTCAGCTTTTGGTCACTGACTTTTGACCCCTGGTGGTTGACCTCTGACCCATGACTTATGTCCGCAGACCTTCTCACCCACTTCCTTTTGACCTTTGACCCTCGAACCTGACTTGTCACCTACAGCATCTGACCTATGACCCTTGTCCTTTGACTCCCTCTGACCTTTCACCTATGTCCTTACACCCATGAACTTTGGACCTGCCCTTTTACCCCTGCACTCTGCCTTTTGCCTGACCCTTAACCTATGATCCCAAACTTTGACCTACGACCTTTGACCCCAATTTTTCCTCACCTATGACCCCCTGCAGAGCTGCTTCTCTCCC
>JAOEHY010046371.1:0-12307 GCA_025447955.1 Psilopsiagon aurifrons
CCATTGACACCGTCCCGCAGCTCAGCCCCTGCTGCAGGAGGACCTCCACCGGGGCGCACCGAGTGCGGCCCCGCCCATCGCGCACCCTCCCCTCAGCAGAGCAGTGCAGACCCTCTCTACACCCCGAGCTCTGCACCGCATCCTCCCCTCTCATCGGCTCTGTCTGGGGGCCTACACTGACCACCTCCGGGGCAGCCAGAGCGGAGCTCCCAGACCGAGCCAGGGTTATACGGCGAGTGCTCACCATCCCGCTCGCCTGCCCGCGCAAACTGCCTCCAGCCCGCCCTGATCGCTCTCACTCCCTGGGGCAGTTTTTACCCAGTCAGGTCTGGTGCTGTGTCTTCTGGCACCGCCCCCTGTGAGTCAGCTCCTCGCGTCCGCTGAGCTGCGGGACCCTGGGCAAGTCCTGTCGAGGACTTGGGGCGCCCCGGTCCCTGTTGCTGCTGCGGATTGAAGCTCCTGGACGCCGAGCCTCCCCCCGATCAGGAGCAGCAGGCGTCCCCTCTTTAGACAGTCACCTCAGCAATTGAGTAAATGGCAAGCTAGCTCCTTGTGGCCCAGATGCTCTTCTGACCATGTCTAATGGAGATGAGCACTTGTACTTTGGTAGACTTCTTTGTGAAGAAGTGGAAAATTGCAAACTTCAGTTGGGGCTTAAGAGTAAAAGCAGGGTAGATCCACGTATTAAATTTAAATAAGTACAAACCAGGAACACAGAGAAGGCAAATGCCATTGCAAACCACCATGCTTTTCATAAAACATGGTTAGTGGCCAGAGCTTGGGCTGGGCCAAAAAGCAGGATAAACCAAGGCAATTCCAGTTTGAAGATGAAGACGGAAACAGGGTGAAAAACCAAGGAGCATGGGAATCCCTGTAAAAGTGAGGGAAAGAAATTTGTAGGGCTGAGGCAGGCCAGTGAATGATCTTAGAAGCACAAAGCTGTGGAGGGATTTGGAGAGAAGTACCAGGAGTAAAGTTGAGCAGGACAGGGTAACAGCTAGTTCATACTAGCAGAGGGCAGACATTAAATGATCCTGCTATGAAAACTGACAAGGGCGAAGCACTCAGGAGGGGGAACCAAGGCTGGCAAGTAGCAAATAAGATCCATGTCACAGGCTGCATAGCAAAAGTCTGCTTGGGATTCCACTCCCTACTGCTCAGACTTGGAGTGAAGCCCTGCTACTGGATGAACTGGGGGCACAACCTCCAAGAAGACTGCAGTCAAACCATTTGTGAACACTTGATTGCCAAGGCAGAGTTGGATGAAAATGAAGGCAATCAAATCCTGACTTTCCAAACTATGGAGCCTGCTAATACCATGGTGACACTCCATTATGCAAATAAAAAAAACCCCAAGATTTGGATAATCAGCATAATTTGATGAGATTGTAACTAGGAATGTCTCCAAAAGACATGGCTGCTGTGTTCATGCAAGCATGTAAACCCCAAGTTTTTGTCCCAAAATCTTGAAAATGCAAAATATAAATAAGGATCCTACAAAATCAGAAAAGGTTTCTTAATATTTTTTAAAATGATCTGCTTTTACCTAGGCTGTGAAAGTCACAGATGTTTTGTTATCTCCTTGTACAGCATCAGAACCCAGACATGCAACTGAAGTGACAGGGGCATAAATAAATAAACATGCAAATAAATAATCACTTCAAAAAGCCACATCAGTAATCTGACTCAAGAAACTCTAATTGCAATGAACCTAGTGCAACGTGTTTTAGATATTTTGAACATTAGCTTTTAACATAATATTATAAACATAAGGCAAAAGAGGGAGGCTCCAATTTACAAACACTAACAACAACATTGTAAAAGAGTCTAAAAATACTCTGGTGTAGCATGAAATCTGAACTTCTACTTATGGTCAGAGAAATACAGTCTTCTCCCTGCTATCTTTTCTGTCAGCACCTTGCAGCACAATTCTTTTTGTCTTTGAAACATGTAAAACCTCAGAATCAAGAGAATAGGAAATATGATAGGTCAGTCATCTGTATTTATACTTTGCAGCTGTGTGTTAATTTCAAGCAATGTTTGAAGTGCTTTGCTTTTAAAACAAATTCTCTAGCAGCCCCTTATACTGACATTCTGAAGCTGTCTTTATGTGTTCATCTTGGCTACTGTGGTGAAAAACACTGTAAAGAAAGTGTATAGATATTCCCCTGTAAGAGGGGAAAGGTCTCAGTCACTGCTTGTGACACTACTTAATTCCTTAATGCTGCTTTTAATTTTTTACTTCCACCCTTTTTGCCAAAAGAAGGAAATTGGGGTCATCAGTGCCTTTTCTCATACAATCTGTTTGTTTTAAAGAGAGGAAAATAGGGTCTTCAACCAAGGACAGAGTGTATTTGGGGGATTATTTGATTTGTTTCTCCAAAATGTCCTTTTCTTGGGAAATTTTTATAGAGAACAAGAACCCAATAGTTTTGTAAAAAACTTCTGAATGGCAAATACCTTTTCTCTGCCATTTTATGCGTGGGTTTTCAGACAGTAAAAGTCCTCCCTTAAGAGCTGCATTCACCACTTGGCTACCTTTGCCCTTTGACAAGGACATTGGTGAGGATCTATGACAGTAAGAGAAAGAACTGGTTGTTGGAAGGCGAGTCTCAAAGAGGGTGTTAGGTTGGTAACATAAACAACATAAGCATCGCAGCCCAGAATGCCAACCACATCCTGGGCTGCATCAAAAGGAGCATGACCAGCAGGCTGAAGGAGGTGATCCTGCCCCTCAGCTCTGCTCTCATGAGACCTCACTTGGACTATTGTGTACAGTTCTGATGTCCTCAACATAAAAAGGACATGCAACAGTTGGAACAAGTCCAGAGGAGGGCCATGAGGATGATCAGGGGACTGGAGCACCTCCCGTGTGAAAGTAAGGCTGAGAAAGTTGGGGCTGTTCAGCCTGCAGAAGAGAAGACTGTGTGGAGACCTCATAGCAGCCTTTCAGTAACTGAAAGGGGCTGGGGAGGGACTCTTCATTAGGGACTGTAGTGATAGGACAAGGGGTAATGAGTTCAGACTTCAACAGGGGAAGTTTAGATTGGATTTAAGGAGGAAGTTCTTAACTGTGAAGGTGGTGAGGCACTGGAATGGGTTGCCCAGAGATTTGGAGAAAACTCCAGGAACAAACTTGCCAACAAAGTTTTAAGTTGACAAGCAGGTATTCTTTACTGCAGTGCTGGGAGACACGGGGGATAGCTCCTCCTAAAGTGTGTCCCCGTATTGTTATGCAAGCCCCCCTTATATAGCCACTGGGCATACATGAGGCTACACATGGATTGCATCATTTTCCAGAAAGTTTCCCGCATGTGTACAAAAATGTGGTGGTGGTCTCTGAGAGTCGTTTACTTCTTTCAACAATCTTCATCACTTCTGGCAGCCTTCGAAGCATGCACAGTAGATGCTTATGCTAGCTTCATTGGTTTGCTTACACCATAGACATAACAGTCATCCTGTCCTTCTACTTATCAGTTAGTTTAACTGCAGCCCATCCTGGACCCCTGCCATTCCAGATACTCCTGATTCTTACATCCTGTTCTTCTAGCCTGTTTTTCTTACACTCATTTTGTACTAAGGTCATAAAGGCCTAAAACTACAACGGTTTATCATACAAGAATTCCCAGTATGTTCCCTAGCTGTACTCTTTTTTTTTTCCTGCGAATCATGCACCTCAGTAATTTTCCATTGCTACTGTTACAAAGCCATCAAGCTTAACATTACTTAAGATGGATTCTAAAGGTTTATATATTTCATTTTGTGATTTTGTCCCCCCTTGTCTCACCAGGGAAGTTGTGAATACTCCATCCCTGGTAGTGTTCAAGGCCAGGTTAGACAGAGCCTTGGGTGACATGGTTTAGTGTGAGGTGTCACTACCCCTGGCAAGGAGGTTGGAACTAGATGATCTTAAGGTCCTTTCCAACCCTAACTATTCTATGATCTCTGAAGAGACAGAGGAGGAATTATGAATTTAAATGCTTGGGTTTCAGACAAAGCTTTTCAGCTGAAATTGTGTGTTTGCTTTCTGAGGTTGAAAGTATTTTATTATTTCCAAGGAGAGAAAAATCCATTTTTTTTTTTTTCTGACAACATCTCATAATTAGCTTTGCTTGCTCAGGAAAAAACTGAAACACAGGCAAGTGACTACTGGCACATCCTGATTCACTGTCAGGGTAGAAAGGGAGCTTGTGAGCCTGTCTGCCAGTGAAGTGCTGCAATAAAAGCCCTAGTGCATATATAGTCAGAATAACGCAAGATGATTTATGGGGGTGTAACTTATTTCTCCTGCTGAACTGGAATAAGATATACTGACACAAACACTTTTACATTGGTAACAATTGTATTCACGCTACAGTTGTTTGCCAGTTTAATGATACCAGAACAGTTAAAAAAGCAAAACTTCCTAGTGTTGGCAGGACCTAATCCATATACATAAACCAGCCATGTTTTTGACAGAAACTGGCAGGAGAAAAAAAAAATCATTTATTTTCCTAAACCAAAACAAATCACAAAACACCATTAAAGAAACCCAACAAAACAAAAGCAAAAAACCCAAAACATTACACACACAGAAAAGGACAAAGTAATAATACTAAAGAACAAAAAAAGAAAAGAAACACCCCAAAAAAAAAACCCCTCAAAAAAACCCCAAACAATAACTTATACAGGTAGTCCCCACACACCTTTCCTCATCCATTTCCCACGTTTGCCTCTCCCCTATTCAATAAATTTAAGTAAGATTGCACCAAATTTACTGGCAATACTGAAGTTAAATCTACCATAACATAATTCACCTTGAATTTACTTGCAGTTTTAAAGGAAGTAAACAAGAATAATTAATGTGTGCTGTTGAAGTGTGCTTGAAATCCTATTCTATTTGTTTCTTAGCATGATTGTCACTCTAAAATAGAGACAGTTTGGCACTAATTTATACACATTTGTAAAATTAATTTTGCAGGTAGTATAACGACAGTGGATGGAGTGCCATGACATGCTGGTCACCTTTACACAAGGTGAGACAAGTTGGCTCATCTTCAGTACAGAGATGTTGTTTCTGTTAATAACACTCCCTTTCCAAGATACAATTCTCCCTGTGCCAGGGGACTCGTGAATCTTTATTATATCCAATGTACCACAGCTTGTAACTGGGTTTGAGAATGAGGGGTTTCCAGGACGTTTTGAGAACGCATGAAGGGCAGGAGGACATGGAATCATAGAATAGTTAGGGTTGGAAAGGACCTTAAGATCATCTACTTCCAACCCCCTGCCATGGGCAGGGACACCTCCCACTAAACCATGCCACCCAAGGCTATGTCCAACCTGGCCTTGAACACCACCAGGGATGGAGCATTCACAACTTCCCTGGGCAATCCATTCCAGTGCCTCACCACCCTTACAGTAAAGATTTTCTTCCTCATATCCAATCTAAACTTCTCCTGTTTAAGTTTGAACTCGTTGCTCCTTGTCCTCTCACTACAGTCCCTAATGAAGCCTCCCCACCATCCCTATAGGCCTCCTTCAGATATTGGAAGGCTGCTGTGAGGTCTCCATGCAGCCTTCTCTTCTGCAGGCTGAACAGCTCCAACTTTCTCATCCTGTCTTCGTACAGGAGGTGCTCCAGTCCCCTGATCATCCTGGTGGCCCTCCTCTGGGCTTTGTGTAAAGTTCTGTTTCATAAATCATGACAATATTCATGGCATAACTAGTGGGACTCCAGGCTAGTTTTCTTCACTACATGAAGAAGCAGGAGCTGCTGTTTCCCCTTACTTTTCATGCAAATCACCCTATAAACAGTTGCAGTTTCAGCACCCAGTATGTTTTTGTTTTCCACAATACACCCTTCTCAGCTTAGCTTCATGTCCTAGATGAAAAATTCTACACAGGATTTGTAGCACTTATAGGCTGTAGGAAAAGGTCATAGTTTGACTCTTGAGAAAAGATGGTCTCTCTGTTTAGGATCAACATATTCCTTTTGGTCTCAAGAATCATCCCATGTAAGGATGTCAGAACAGACTACTACAAAAATTTAAGCTCAAGAATACTCTACCCCAGTTCTAGACTTCTGCCTGAGACATGTCATGTACACTGTTCATGTCTAACATGTCTGAATGCTCTGATTGAGGTTGCTGTCAGCCACAAGCCTTGAAAAGCCAAATTAACAGAAGCTTCTCCAAATTAAATCTACAAGCCTTTGGTAATTCTCCAAACTGAGTCTCTACCAACAGCATATTTTAGTAAATCAGCTACCAGCACATAAATCCCTTACTTGTTTCCAGAAGCAAAGACAAAACAGACCCTTCAAAGAATTTCAGGCTTCTTAGATGAAGTTTTGCAATGGACTTGGCAAGAGTAAACAAGTGTCATTTTGAACCAAACAAGCCCTAGAGCAGTATTCTTGGCTAGCATATGCCTTGCTCTACATACCTGACAACCACACTGATAAACAGGGGGAAGAGGGTGGCATAAGACTGTTCTTTGGTTTCTTCTTGCTTTTCTTCAGGAATCTGTTTGCAAAAAGACTGGTATAAACATCTGCCTATCAGAAAAAAGGGAAAGAATAGTATAGCCCAAATGGATTCACCAGCTGCTTATGGAGCTATTATGTTGTTGCAGGTATAGAATATAATGGTATTTTCATTATTATAAGAAAATAGACAGCAATATCAAGTTGTTTGCAAATAGTTTGGTTTATCCATTAGTTTAAAGGTATGGCAAACATCATTCATTATTCTGAATGCAGCGCACAAGATTCATGCTGATTTTTCCCCACATTAAGTGTTAGAAGTATGTCATTTTTGATGGACTTGGTCTTTAATAAATGTAGAATAAGACATCTCAGTAAGATAGAGAGAAAAAAAACATCTCAAGCTTTTGTAGGCTCAGGTGATCTACAAGTTGCTCATTTCAGAGAGCACATTCTTTGTGGGAAACACACAATGACCAGTATCTCCAGTAGTAGGAAGTCTAGAACAGTGCTTTGCATCAGCTTGACCATACAGGTCAGCAACTTCCCGGAACTGGCTATTTCTTATTAGGACAGATCAGGCAAGTTTGGCAACATGCTAAAACCTAATCTTTGCCCAAGAGCAGTGATGGCCTAAATGGATGTCTCTCTGCCACTGGTTCAGGAGCACACAGGAAATTTTAATTTTTACTTTTCTGTATCACATTCCTAGGGTTTTACTCTAAGGTGGCTTCCAAGAAGCAGAATACATGTACAGCATGTGCAGAAGTGTTTCCCAAGGATACTAGGTCTCGCATTTTCTTCTCACCCAGTAAAGGCCATCTGTTCATTGCATTTTGTCCATTATGCCTATTTCCAACATATTTATGGGCTATGCTGTTGCCATAGAGGAGAAGGAACTAAACCAAATCATACTTAAATCCTATTTTCCTGTCACAGCATCATGTTAAATTTAACCCTCTGCTTAACAGACTTTTTTTCAACTGATGTAATTTCTGATTTTTATATGCTTAAAGCTGATGAGAGAACTAGCTGAGGTCAGGAAAAATCATATTTCTTCACCCTGTTCTTCTTGCATGTAAACACACCTTTCTCCCCCCCAAAAAAAAATGTGTTTTCGTTATTCAAAGCCAAGCTTATTATCGACCATGCAAGCCTAACTAAGGAGACACTAGAAGTAAAGAGATGACACATGCACCATATGGTACACGTCTTGTTGCAGCAGTTTCGAAGCATACAGTACAGATTGTACTATCATCCTTATAGAGCTTTGCCAGAAAAAGCGCATTTCTTTTTTATTTAACATCAAATGAAATTGCTGCCGAGAAGAAACTGCTTCCTTGGCTTTGGAAACTAAAAACATTCCTGAAATCATTATGAGGTGAGATGAAAACACGATTAAAGGAAAGTAAGTTGTAAATACTGCCAGGAGCAATTTACAATAAAATTTGTACCAAGTGCCCTAGGAGGAAGGATATGGCTGACGATAGAAATCATGCTCTCTCTTTTTAAAATCTGCCTTATAGGTTGATTTAGAGACTTCTCTGAGCAGAAGCTGGGTAAAGCTAGTCAGATCTATAAAGGTAGGACTGTTGGCTACATCGGAATGTCAGAAGAAAACAATCTGTGGATTTATGGCTCTTTTGGAAAACAGCTATGAAAGAACAGCCCTGTGCACATCCAGACTTTGTTGCTCACTGACCAGAACCCTATTGATCACCCAGGGAGTGAGAGAAATACAGTTACCCCTAACTTTTCCATTAGGATGTTTGTGCATTGCACAACTAGAACAGTGTGTCACCTCTCAGAAACAACTGGAATCCTTCATTGTCAACAGAGGACAAGAGCATATGCTTCTTTATGTAGGGTTAGCTGATCTACTATCACAATCCCCTATCAAAAAATTTCAAAGTTTATGTGGGACTGAAACCTCTCGGACTTTCTTTGCAAGTACCAAATTCCCCCAGCCACCAGCACCTATTTCCACTGATAACATTTCTGATTATCCCCAAAATTATGTTGCTTCCTCTACATGAAAGTTAAAAAAACCCAAAACAAAACAAAAACTTCCTGAAGTAGCCCCAAAATTGTTTTTATTCTGCTTCTGCTGCTGTCTTCTATTTTGCCACTTCAAAAAAAACCCCAACCATAATCTGTGGTGGCGGGCTAGATCTTAGATCACAGGCGTAAAAGACAGAGGAGACCATCATTCCAGCAAGTGAGAATAAAGTGCCCTAACAAAAGATTAGTCAGATAATAAGCCTCTCTCACTTTACGTTAGGCAAAGTACCTGACTTAACATAGAAGACAAGAATTCATAGTTGTTAAGAAGTCATCATGTGCACTGCTTTCACATAAATTTGAGAATAATCAGAATTTTATTAATCCATAAGTCTCAGGTATATTATTTTTTCATGTGTTTAGTTTATTCCTGCTCTGACCTTCCTTCCTCCACAGACTGATTACTTTTTGTTTATAAAGATATTTATATAATGTTTTTAACCAGATCATAGTCATCTGAGCAAACAGCAAGTAGCAAAGCTATTAACTGATGAAGCTCCAATTTCTGTAACTTTCAATTACTGAAACGGGATTATGTGAATGCCACAGGGAAAATGCAATACGTCTGGAAAATACTGTGTAGAACAGTTAAGCATCTCCAGGAAATACATTAAGTTTCTCTGAATATTCCAGAGCCCCAACAAGCTTCTTTTGCTTTTGAAACTTCAGTAGGCGCTCTGAGGCTACTTAGATGACACTTTCCCAGGAAACAGAAGGCAGATCATGGGGATACTTCAGGTTTAGACTAAGAGGGGTACCAATGAAATTTAGAATCACAGTGAAAAGGAGACATGGAGAATCCGTTAGGGAAAAAGATTTAGTTTTAAGAATTTGTGACCCAACAGAAAGGACAAAAGGTAGCTACCAAAAAGAGGGAAGTACAAAGTGTTACTGCAGCGTAGACAAGATGTGCATTACAAATGTTAGAAGGATGGGTAGAAGACAGCAGTTGAGAATGTAACTCAGGATTTGGATATATTAGGCCTGTATTCAGACATAACTATCATCAACAGACCAAAGGAGAAAGGTGACAGTGAAAGAGAACAGGGGTTATTGTCAGACCTTTTTTGCATACCCAATCGTCTCTCCCATTCATAGCAGGTCACTAACAGTCATTTGCTGCATCAGCAGAGCTGACAGCTCCTGGGCAGAATGTCATGTTGGACACCTTAGTGCTTTTTGCACCAAGCATTTATATTCTGGAAAGCCCCTTGATGGGAGAAACAAAATCAAAGAACATCCTCTTCAATCTATACATTAAGCCTGCTAAAACTCCTCCACTGATGCCAACAATAGTTCATGATGTGGGAACCTGTGAAATATTCCCTCCCAGTACACAACTCAAGGGACTTTTTGAAGATACCTGAAATGCTGCGGGGAACTTGGTGAAAGCTACTTCTCTGTTTTCCTATTGATATGAGTCAACTGCTACGCCTGTCAGAAGAATTGCTCTCATGATAAGATAAATAAACAGAGCTTTTTGGATGATAGTTTCCCCAAACCCCTCCATGCACAATTCAATCTCCGAAGCTTCCCCAGCTTCTGGTCCTCAGACTACCACCACCATTATCCCACCGGAACACTGTGGCTCTCACTCCAGAGGACTCTTTGGAGAATTTCAGAACCACATGTTGGCCATGAAGGTGAGCCCACAGACACATGTAGGAGCATCTCTCCAACAGCCCCTTCCCATGGTGGTGGTTAGGCTATGGCAGCCCCCAACACCAGCTATCCCATACAAACATTGGAAGACTTTCTAGGAAATTCTTACCTTGAATGGAAAGAACATACCTGATAAAGCTAATTTGCGCCAAAAATCTAGTAATTAAGAATAGGTTAAAAATAAAATAAGAGACCTCCACTAAGAACAATGATGACATACCCCACAATAAGAAGCAAAATCATCCCCTGAAATCCAGCCCTGTACTCAGGGCTCAGCCTGCAGGTGTGTGGCAGGCAGCCAGGCTGGCGCTACAGGAGGGTCGCTCAGCATTGCCTGTGTGCTAATGTAATGAAAGGGGATGCTGAGGATGCATGCCACTTTCTTTGGCAGTAGACAGAGAACCAAAATCATGATCCCATGTGTCAATTACAGCTAAGCTCTACAGCATTAAATGCTGAAAGCTAGCCAAACTTCTGAGTTTTTCATGAGACTGGCCCTTCCTCCAAGCAGTCCCATGCTGGTTAAGCACAGTGAAACAGCTGTTCTGCTCCAGATTGGAGGGACTCCCACACTACTCATAAATCCATCCATTCAGTGCTTTGGGTCCTGCCTCTGTAATCACTCCCTTCATGCTGCTCAGGCATGCTGTACTCCTGCAGGGAGGGAATGGCATTATAGAATCACCTGTGCCTACTTCTGCACTCATATGTAACACAGCATTAAGTCCTCCCTTGTTCTCTTGGGATGGAAAAGCTCCACTGGGCATGCAGTTGTCAGTGTTCGCAAGGTATGTGCAAAACCCATATCCTACCCATATGCCATAGAGCTTTTTCTGTGCTGCCCGTTCAAAGAGGGCACAGAGAGAAGAAAGGTGAGACAGAGCAGGGTAAAGGCACTGTCAGTCCCTGGATGGTAGGGAAACATAGAAATATGGATAATTTCACTGGGGCTTGGTGCTGCATGAGGAAGAAAAAGGCATTCAGTCTTCTGTGAGTGGATGTGGGAAAGCAAATTATTTGTTCCAGTGTACCCATAACTCTCAGAAACTGCACAGCTATGTAAGAAGGGTAGAAGAACCCAGATGAATAGTGATACATGAGTCCACCTCAAGGCTTTTGGGGAATGCAAGGAGAATTTCACTTCCCCAAGGATGAAAAGTTAAGCCTCTAACAGGGATACATAACTCCAACTATGGAAAGAAGCAAGATAAGGAACAAAAATAGAGGAAAGATCTAGAGGTCTAAATTTGCTGTTTGCCGGGGAGAAGGGCTGTTCTTCTGCAGCAGGAACTGCTGCCTCTTTTCCATAAACCCTCCTTAAAGCCCAGATTTCCAGGCTCCTGAGCCCAGGCAAGACAGCAGGGAGAATCACAAGCTACTTTGTTGCTCCCCGCCACCCAGTTTTCTGCTTGTGCCTAAAACAAGCCCTGAGAATGCTACTGGCTAACATGGCAAAAACCACAGCACAAAATATAGCGCATGGACTTAAACAGGTGCTGCATCTCTAAGCAAAGGAGTTATGCCCAGAAACCTGGGGCTGGTCTCAGTTCTTTTAAAAACACAAACCAAAAAAAAAAAAAACCAAAAAACCCAAACAAAATCAACCTAGCTTCTCACTAAGCAGGTTGCAGTGACAAGTAGGAGGGGCCCATTAATGACAGACCATTGACAGACGTGACACTGCTTGTCCCTAGGAGGATGCTAAGAGCAGGGAGCTCCCATCTTCCTAAGGTCCTGACTATAGAAACTAAGAAGTTCACAGGGCCCAGAAAGAAATCCTATGCTTCAGTCAAGCCATAAAAAAATACGGTAACTCCAGCTGTAACATTATCGTTTGCAAGCATATTCCTACTGACAGGTAGTCCACATTGAAATGTGCCAACATATTCACTAGCTTTGTTGTGCTCAGGCAGAAATGACATGATGCAGATAATCAAGGCAAAACAGGACATTAAAAACAAGCACACCCATCTGTCAAATAACAATAAAAGCCCTCGTCGCCAGAAGTCTGTGCAGCATTTGCTTTAGTTAATAGCAAAATGTTTTTCCAAGGAGCAGAGCAAGAATTTCGTTTTGCTTGGCTGGAGTTTTATTTTTTTTCCTTCTTTTCTCCCCTTC
>JAOEHY010046371.1:12323-29932 GCA_025447955.1 Psilopsiagon aurifrons
GGCTCTAGGCAGCCAATATTGATTACCCCCAACGTGACACCTTCATTTCCAAGAACACACATCTTCCAGCTAATTAGGGTAAGTTGTGTTCTTTGTAGCACTTGGGAAAAGAAACCCTCTAATCCACTTCCCATCCATTTCCCTCTGCTCATCAGGCAGGAGAGATGAGCCAAGAATCTTATAATGTCTATTAGTTACCTAAGCACACCCAGAGAAGCCTGAAAACTGTTTTCAATATTAAAGAAACAGACACTAAGGAGGTGATTTTAAAATGAATCCTTACTGTTCACAGTAAACCATAGTTTATGCCACAAGAAAATCTTCTTTGTTCCAAGCAGTACTGCACTGCAGCAGAAAGCCACATTGATATGGTTAGGACTCTGAGATAAACATGTCTCTTATGTAAGGACATATAATTTCAGATCTTACCTACAGTGCTCTTCAAAAAAAAATTTGTCAAATCCAGAACTTCTGATAGCATTAATTTCATTTTTAGTTATGGGAAGAAGAAAAGGTTGGCTCTTGCTAGAGGCATAGAAATGACAAATATCTACAGTGTGGTTACATAGCTACAGCTGAGTACATAGTAGGTTCCTGAATTTGATGTTTTAATTTCCCTTCTATTACTTGTATTTTTTCCTCCGAAGCATTTCTGGTGTGCAATGAGATTTTTCAAGCAAAGTTTCTGGGGTGGAGGGATTTGAACAAAAAGGGGAAAAGAGAAGGGGGAAAGGAGGGAGGGAGGGAGAAAGGAGGGAGGGAGAAAAAGAAAAGATGATGGAGGAGGTAGGACTGAATATTTCATTAAACCTGATATGATTATTTTCTTTTTCATTATTTCTGGGTTCATTTAAATCTTTTTGCAAACTTGTCATCTTTTTAAAGTGGCAGGTGCCACTTCAAACAGAAGGTACTTAACCTTGCTCTAACATCTCATGTAGGACAACTTCAGCTGCATATGCCACTTAGATCAGTTAAATTTCCTCTCAATAGCTGGACTTGATGAGGGACTAGCTAGAAAGTCTGTTTCTTTGGAAAAGGCTAGTCATAAAACAGAGAAACATGTATCTCAACTTATTCTGTTCAAAACTACAGAGGCTGAAGAAAACCAGAGTCCTTTGTTTAACTGCTAGTTCAGACTGTCATTTACCCAGGATGGGAGACCTGGTCCCTGCTCTTCCTAACTCATATGTGGTTTTAGAAAAGCACCTCTTGCATCTCAGGTGCCCCCACTGATAATCACGCTCCTTCACTTGCTCTCACGTGGACATCAGCCTGTTTTTCAAGATGCATGTGCAGCAGAAGCAACCAATTGCAAACTCCAGAGCAGCCAGGAGATTATAACATCTAGTTGGAAGGTGGGATACAGAAGTTCATGTTCCTGGGCTACATCTAGAGGAACAGGGGTTTGAATGCAGGCTGTCGCATCCTAGCTGAGCATATCCCAAGTCTGGAGCTCCTACATTTTCTCATGGAAGCAACAGAAAGATGTCTGGAACCACAAACTTGCTCTACAGGTTAAAACAGTTTCTAGCTCACTAATATGGCTGTTGCTTTTTGCCCTGCCCCTTAACTCTAAGGGTCTCCTTGAAAGTTAATACAGTTTCTTCTTTTAACAGAGGCAATCTGCAGTGAAATCACACTACAGAGGTTTATCTAGCAGAAATGTCCTTTCCCCTGGACTCTGACTCAGTTCTTTAATCAACGTTCGCAACCTCATGGAAACCCATATATCAGAAACACCTCAGAAAACAACTATCACCTCTTTGCATTCTGAACCTCAGATGAGGGGACAATGTATGCTTTAGCTCAAAATATCTAAACAGTGAGAGTCAGGAATTGTGGTCAAAGGACACCTGCTGGGACTCTGGGAAAGGATATACTTATTCAACCATTATGGAGTCATAACTGAGGGTTTAGGTTTATGAGAAGAGGCAGACTGTTTTATCTGTCCTCCTTTTATTTTCCTTTATGAAACAAAACTAACCAGAAACTGGTGGAACAATTTGTATATTAGATCTCCAGGTTAAACCTCCTGGAACAGTGCTACATTTGCTCAACGGTGTTAAGCAAAGGTTTGCTGTACTTACAATAACACCTTTTCAATACTGCTGGTAATGGGAAAGTGTAATGCACCAAGAAGGACAGTTCTGTCCTAGACAGTGTTTATTTTTAATGGTTATGGCTGTGAACCATGTGTCTGTCTTCACATTAGGCAGTTTTAGAAAAAAATTATTACTGATTACAGATTTTTCAATATAAATATAATTCGAACCTAAAATGCCCCCACTACACTCCTTCGTCGTTTATGCCCCCACTACACTCCTTCGTCGTTTTGCCACCATTCTCCAATTCAAATGAAGGTCTTTGTAGGTAAGTATTGTAAACAGATGATCAAATACCAGTAGGTATATCTGATAGGACTGACTATTTTTCCTGGTTCTCCTCATAAAATATGAATCTAAGTGACAGAAGAAGATGAATTAAACTGTCTTTGTCACAGCGATCTGTGGCAACAAATAGTGAAACTCTGAAGACTATATGAAATATTTTGATGTAAGTCATAAAGAACTCAAATCCCGTCTCAGCCACAAGATTAGAACAGGCAGCATTACTTCTATCTTGTGCTTATCACATAGTCACTTATAAAGGATTTACTCTTTGTTTACTTTGGTATAGGCAGGGCAGCATATGACAATATGAAAGAGAACATGTATTATAGAAATCAAAAGCACCTGCTGGAACCCAAAGCAGCAAAGAAGTCTCAGCTACCAACAAACTGAAGACCAGAAAAAGAGCAAAGCACCAACTGCAAGGCAGGTTGGAAGCAAAAATTGTGTTAATGACATCTTCTCAGGCCTCTCCTTCCCTGCAAGTCAGTGGTTATGACAGCCATCTGCATGCATGTTCCTATTAAGGAAGAGGATAAGGGAGAAACCCTGGTGTGTGCCTGCCTTGTTTCACTTCTCTCCTGTGGTGATGGAGGCAGAGACCTCCTGCAGTGTGAGAACTCTTATTTTGCTGTCTTTGAGCAGCAGGTTAGATTATGTATTTGCCTGCAGCATTGTCTGAATCTGCATACTTTTCCCAGATTCAGTCATTTCACAAGGAATAAGTTTTTCTTTTCACCGTGAACAAACTTCTAGCTGCAGGTTTCTTGATTAACAGAAAGCCAGGAATACAAAGAGTAACCATAATCTCAAGAAAAATGGGACTCTTGTTTCCTTATATGATAGTTTGCAATACAGATCTGCTATTCAATATACGAGTGTCAGCTGAATTTCAGTTGTAGTGACTTTCTGTGCCAAGACTGTAAACAAACTGCTGTTGCCTATTCATCAGGCTTTGCTGTACCATAACACAACATTGAAACCCAGCATAGATTCAGGTCACCTTGTCCCTTTTGGGAAGGGAAAACACAGACACAGAGTCAAAAGGCTGAGAAAGAAAGTTTCACATTCCTAATTTTTCATTCCACACAGAAGTAAACCAAACAAAACACTCACAAGAGTTGCCTTATATATTCCAAGATTGCCTTGTATGGCTAAAGAACCTCTTGCTACCCACATCGGCATCCCCCTTTGTGATCCATCTACTATTACTTCATGGAATTGACTAGAAATTACTTTTTCACATTTCCAATAGGAACAGAAACAGATTTTGAACTCTAAAATTATCTTAACAGTGAAGTATTTAATATTCCCACTGGGCTGAGAAAAGCTCCATCCATTTATCTTGGTTGCCTTTATCCCTTCCTCCAAATGGTATGGTCGCAAGTGGATTTCCTACTCTCTTATCTGATTAACTTATTTGAACAAATGAGATCCACTTCAAATAGCAGAAATAGCAGTAAATACTGAGAGATATACAGGAAGAAAACTAGGTACGTCACAGTTACTGCACAACAAAATAAGTTGACTAAAATATCATCAGAGTACAAGGTTTCTTTCAGAAACAATAAATCAGGACTCAAGTGAAAGTTATTACATTTGCAGTACAGATTAGAAGACTGTCTAGCACCATATTTTGAGAATTTTACTGCTAGTTTGGTTATAAATCAGATTTAAACAACCTTAGAAGGATCTGTACAAACCTCAGAAGCACAAGTTTTCCAGAACAAAACACCTTCAAGCACAGGGAGACTGCAAGCTTCAGTGCCTGTCATTCCTGGAAACCTAATTCACAGAAGATGTTTTAGAATGGTTCTTTATATGTTAACCTGTTGATTTCCTGGAGGTTTATTAGGAAGGGGTAAGGTCACCCTGTGACTAAATATCAGTTAATTATCAAGGTTGGATTTATTCAATTTTAGGAGCTCTATAGCAGGTTAAGTTATGGCATGTATCATTATCTAAATTCATTTCAGGTCTAAGCTGAAATCCAAATCAAAAAGGTTTAACATATAAGATGAAAAAATATCTGTCAATCTCAGTTGGATAGTTTGCAACAGATGCTTTACACTGATCTTCTATTCTGGGTTGCATCCTCAGCATATGCTCTAAGAAGATAGAAGAGTTGGGGAAAAAAAAATACAAAGATTTATATTGGCTTGTGTTATGTCAAGGAAAAAATGTATTCCTTTTACAATAATAAAGCCAGAATGCAATGATGTGCTAGGATCTGATTTCTTCTACTCTAGGTTCATCTGTTACAAATAATTTTTTTTTCATAAACAGAGAAAAAACAACAAACAAACCAAATACCTCCTTCTGCTCATTGTCTCCATGAGTAATAGTGGCACCACCGACAAAAAAGCTTGCAAAAAAAGCCAAGCAAAGGATTCCCTAAATTAGCACCTAAAGGGTTCAAGGAACATAATCAATTCGAGGAACATAATTAAAAGAAGAAGGGTATTATCATGTCACAGATGGGTACAATACAAAATACATGTTTTAAGAGAATGAATCACCACTCCATTTCTGTTTCTGTGGTACTAAAACAGTCTCAGGGACAAACTGTCCCACAATGAAAAAAATGTAATTTTAAGGGGAAATGGCCGCAGCAGAGTGTTCAGCTACACAGCATTAGAGCTGTAGGCAAAGATTTCAGAATGAATTAACATTGAATTGCCTTTCCCAAGTGAAAACACTGGGGCAAAAATGAGCTAAGGATGCAAAGTTAAGATAGAGAGGAAGAGCTTTTGCACACTGAATGACCACTCTGTTTCCCATCTATGTCCAGGAATGGTTCTGAGCTTAGCTTTGAGGCTTGTAATATAGACATTCACATATTAGCTAACCACCTGGTGACCTTTGTAGATGAACCAAAAGAATCAGGTAGTTCTAGGACATGATTTACCAGGCATTCTGTAGATATCTGCCTTAGTAAGTGCTTCCTCTACTGTAGCCAAGCAGAACAGCACCATGAAAATGTACTTCTCCGCACTAATCCTATAGGATTGTACAAAGTACACCTCTATACAGGCATCTAAACCCCAAATATCTGCTGTAGATTTAGGGAAAAGACACAATTAGTACACCTGTTGGCAAGTTAAGATGCAAGTCACTTGGTACCACATGTGCCTGATCTACCTACAGCACAGAAACAAAGTGCTTGGACCACTGTTAAGGCACAGATTTAGTCCTTTTTGAGCTCAGATGAAGTTTACTCCTAAACACATACCTGCAGACAGTCAAGATGGCAAACAGGACCAAATGCCCACATCACATTACTTTTAGCTTAAAGTACGTTACTGAAAGCAATGAGAGCAGGATTTGGCAAAATTAGGGATACCCGAAAATCCCACAATCAAGGTGCTTTATCCAAAATAAGAAAGTTATTAAGAACCAACTATTGCAGACCTGAGGTATTTAGATAGAAGCTGAGTTTATTTAATCAGAATTCCTACTGCATGATCATAAGAAAAAAAAAAACCCAAAACCACAGAACATGAAAACAACCCACATAACCCTGAAGTACTTAGCACCCCATCTGCATTCAGTATGCTGAGCACATTTGAAAAGTTTGACCTTAAATTGTTATCTCTGACAGGCTCAAAATGTGTTTTTTGAAGGAAATGTTCTTGCTGTCATGCTAGCAAGAAAAGGAAAGGGGAAGAAAAGTGTAATCACAGTCATTTGAAACTGGGTATCTAGTTTGTCAAAATGGAATATCTTCTGTTATTCAGTAATATATGTCAGGCTGATGCCTATACTTGTACCAGATACAAGCATCAGAGTGTGATTTTTGTCTTATTAGAATCTCTGTATTAGAAGGAGTACAAAATTAAAGAAATAAAATGTTAAACCACATATGACTCATCATCCCTCATTTAGGGCAATGAAAGTCGTTAGAGCTTGGTTCAAATATGGGATGAAGGAAGAAGAAATTAAGAAAGAAAAAAAAGGAATGTTTTAATTTGAAAACTTGGCTTCTCTACAGCAGCCAAATCCTTCATCAGGTATCAGCAACTTATAAGAAGATAAGTTTTGAGAGTTTAAATAACTGTTTTAATAGCAATTTTCAGGAGCTCTTACAGGTTTTGAGCTTTTACAAAACCCAAGAGCTGGTATCAATATCAATTCTAAAAGAGAAATTATGTACAGACCAAAAAAGGAGCATGCCTAAATTTCTTTGTATTCATTTTAGATCGGAATTTTGTGGTTAAGAGAATCTCTTCAGGAAGGTCTTTTAAATTGAAAAGAGCCCAAATTAAACAAACTTTTGTCCAAAATTTTCTCCTATACTCCCCTACACTAATCCTTTTACATCGGAAGGAATGAAAGAACTTTAAATTCTTTTTCTACCTTTTATGTTGCTGGCTTTTATTTCATCCTTCTTTTCTTGATCAGCAGGGTTATACAAATCAGTTTTTCTCTCTACAAGAATCCATTTAATTTCCTGGTTTTCTTGAATCAACAGGTGCACTGATGTTCAAGTTTCTGGTTCTCAGAATACTTAAGCAGTAATTAAAAAAAAACGGTATATTTAAAACTCTATGGAGAAAAACAACCAATCCCTGCTACTATTGTATTGTGTAATTTGTTTTTTTAAAAAAAGTTATAAAAAACGAATAAGAAACACCACAAAATCCTGCATAGCATTTTTAAAAGAAACTTTCTTTAGCTTGAAATGCACAAAGAGAAAATAATATCAAACTTAATGCAGCTTACATGCATTAGAATACTATATATTAATGAATATATTAATACCTTAGTACAGCTGCATGGGAAACACACACAACCCTGAGTAAAGACTAAAGAGTTGCCAATTTCTGCATTTGCTGCAAGATTCAAAAGAGGGAGTTTATATTTTGCCAGTTCCTGGATTGGTTAGGGAAGACCTTTTAGGTATTTCTTAATTCATTTTTAAAAAGATGATCCATAATAATTCAGAAACTGGAGAAAGAATCCTAAAACTAAACAGCTCTACATAATGTAGATTATGCCACAAAAGCTTATCTCATTTGATGTTCAGAGTAATGATTTTTGATGCTTACATTTAGCAAGACTTAGAATTTCCTACTGTTTCTTCACAACCATCTTACAGCTCCCTGTTATACACACCAGACATGGATTTATTTGAAACTTTCCCCATATGAGACCTTGCAAGGCAGAGCAGAGAAGCCAGATATTTGTTTGTGCTCCTACAAATAAAGGAGAAGCAGGGTACATACACCACAGGTCTGTACAGATGTTCCCAGCCTGCAAACACCAGCCAGGTGCTGCAAACAGTGCAGCCTTGCAGGGAGGTACCCCAGAGCCCACAGCAATTTGTCACCATGCCAGGATTTGTAATATTTGCTTCCAGGAAAGGCTGTAGTCCTTCCCTCCACTCACTAAGAAGCAAGCCTCTCTTCCACATAAACCTTTCATAAGATAAAATGCATATATATAAAAAAAATATTTGCTGGGAAGTATCATCACAAAGGTTGATGGCTCTTCCTTCAGTCTCCTGGTCATGCATAATGCACAGATACGGTGAGAAGAGGCAAAAAAAGTAGCATTGGGATGACTTAAGCTGTCTGGGTTCAGATGTCACAAGACAAGGCTGTTAATGTCATCCCTCTGAAGGAAGCTATCATGCAAGGAGAGGCCCTTCCTGGCCAGGGATGACATTTCCTTGACAAATGGGTGGGATGATTTTGCTTAAAATGAAAGGGAGGGCAGATACTTCTAAAATTACAGCTGTAATTCTGAAACGGAATGGCAGTTTAAGCCTTCATCTTCACTTGCAGCATATAATTGAGGCAATATCATTAGCTCATTACCAGAGAACACTGCTGTAAGCTTTGAAAATGGCCTTTAAAAAGCCACTGACACCACTCGAAGAGTTCTGAGAAAACATTGTGTTTAGAGACAAATATAATTATTCATCAGGTATTTTCTGACTCAAATGAAAGGGCCTTTGTATTGGAAGCCACAGGCAGCAGATTAGCAAGAGAAGCCTGAATGAGAATGCTCAAAGTATGAGCCATCACAGCACCATGGAAAATTTGGCCCCATTATTTTATAATACAGTTGGGTAGCCCCCAGAACAGCATGTAAACAGATCCAAGACACATTTTATATACCTATGCTGCAGAGCCACTACCTAATTCCTACCTTTAGGCCTCACTTGATAGTGCAGATGCATGTTATTTCTTCTTCATCTCCAGCATCCTTCATTCCTTTTTTTGTTTTTGGTCAGCCAGCTCTTGAAATATCCAAACATTTTCTCCTGTCTTTAATGACAGTGGCAAATCTCATACGAAATTTGAGACAAAAACCTTAGCTGTCCGAATTAAAATGCATGGCCCTTTTATTGATACTGGGAGCACATATATGAGTTTTATATGCTTCTACCAGTACCACACCAGAACAATTTTGGTTTTGTTTATACGAATGCATTTACTACTTGCCATTGCCTATTGGAGAGGCAGTCTCCCCCTTCCTCTTCTATGTGTCTCCTGCTTCCTATGCTGTCCCTCTGGAATACCTTCTCCTGGCCAGGTGCAGTAACAAAATGATGCTTCTCAGCCCACTTAATTGTCCTCAAGTGATGGATAGGATTTGACTATAGCTGGTAAGCCATAAGCACATGAAGCAGATGAGCATTTAATTAGCAATGCTCATGTTTCCGTGCAAATATCTATAGAAAATAGACATAAAAAGATAGCCTTATCAAGCCAGTTAGTCCATCCTCTCTCTATTAACACATTTTTCTCCTCATGTAGTACAGTAAAAAGGTTTAGTTCCCCCCCAAACCCCAATCTACTTTTAAAATCCCAAGCGACAAAGTTTCTATAAGCTCCCTTAAGACACTATTCCACAGGCTAATGAATCTTCCTGTCAGGAAATCTTTTATTTCTGTTCAGCCTGAAGCTAGCTCTTGGAAAACTGAACAGGCAAAGAACAAGAGGAAAAAGAATCATATCTGATGACTATGTAGAACAGTTTCTAAAAAAGCCCCAGAGCCTTCATGTTTCCTAGGACACATTAGCGTTACTGGAAATGGTTGTATTAGAAAAAGAATCAGTGTCATTTTCTCTTGGAGGCAGGTTTTGCTTTATCCTACCATATTCCACAAATCTAAAGATTCTGGTCATTTTTAAAAAAAAGAAAAAAAAAAAAAAAAAAGGAGAGAGAGAGATCTAGTAAGAAAGGAAGAAAGGCAATGCAGCAATGCAGTCTATCTTTCTTATATTCCAGGTCAAAACACAATAGTCAGTGTCTATGCAAGCAGACAGTCTCCCAGCTTAAACCCATTCATTTCGCCAGTATTCAAAGCACACAGAAGAGGCTGAAGAACTTTGGCTTGTGAATCCCCCCTGGACCTATCAATTTCATAAAATACCAAAATACCTCAGGATTTCAGTAGGTTTTCAGGGTAGCTCAAAAACACTTAAGGAAAAGGTGCTAAAAATTCAGCCTAAGGAAAATTATTCCATGAAATTACAGGAAATAAAGACATATTTTAATACATTACTTCTACCACATTTAGCATGGTTCTTTTAGATACACATGCCAGTCTTCTGATGCTCTTATGCGTTGAGTTTTGAGAAGTCTGCTTACAGCTCTCAGTTAAAGAAATTTAACAAAATAAGACATGTCAGCCTCAAAGAAGTGAGCTACAGGACCTGACAACAGTTTTCTCTTTGCCAGTCATTTAGTCTCACCTATTCTTTTTTTTCCTCTTGGTTTAGAGCCTTCCTTCTATGCTGTCGGAAAAGTATCTGTAAAGAAGGATCCCCTAACAGCAACAGCAGAAAATTCTCTGGAGATGAAAGACAGGTGCCAGTGAATTAATCAGCTTATCTAAAACTCAGGTCAGTCAGAGATTAGATGCACACTCAAAATCCAAACTAAAGCAACACAGGTTATAGAAACTGTATCTGTTCATCAGTCAGATGTCAACTTGAAAAAGCTTTCCCTACCTTCCATACCTTCTAAATTGGTACAGGGATTAAGCCCTATATTCAGGAGCTCAGATTACTGCACCACTGGAAGCCACAGCCTTCCCAGAGGCCACTCTTCTGTACATCCAGAAGATACCACAGACTTTCAGATAAACAGTTTCTCAAGATAGAAACCAAATACTCTTTCTCCTTTTTTCAGCTTAGAGACCTGTAATTCAACTTTCATTTTTCCAAGAAGTGGATGGACGCCTACCTGCTTCACTTGCCAGAGTTCAGCAGCAAACCTCCTGAAGCTCCCACCAATGCAGCCAACCGCTGCAACCATCAAGAAGGTAGAACAATTTTCACCTAACAAGGAGTTAGACACTCTAAAAGATATCTGAATTACTTATGCCAAAGATCATGATTCTGTCAGCATTATTTCTGAATCAAGAGTGCTAATAACCTAGTAAGTGAAGCAGTGAAGCTCTGTCTCAGCATCTTAGTAGAACACTGTTTCTACCCACACTTGTAAGCATTGACTAATTAACACCTCTTTGCACCTTGCTGAAATACAGTTGTGGGCTCAGCCAAATACTACATCAGGCTGTGCCATGAAGATCACAGGAATTGATATTCTGAGTCGAATCAGCCTGAACAAATCTGAATTGTCATGCCTATGACATCCATCCTTATAGGTCTATAAATCAGTGCAAGCATTCAGAAATCCCTGCATCCTGCAGAAAGGGGTTTCACAGCATTGTTACAATCCCAAGTGAAGAAATGCTTTATTTTGTTGTCCTCTAAAGCTTGTGCTAGAAGAGACAAGTATCTTTCATAGTCTTAGATATTTTTATCACATCAAGGCAGAGCAAGTCTCTTCCAAGCTGAGGTGTAAAAGGTCTATGCAATCATTCTTTGTGCAAAAAACTGCTCCATACATACATCCAGGCTACCCTTCTCAGCATTTTCCCCATTTCCTCTTCCAGGACCAGAATGTAGCATCATTGGTAAGAGCACTGAAGTCACTTATCAGTTTAAGCTAGACCTCAGTGGGCTGTTGTAGAAACAGGGAATTTTTCTGGTTGATCTTCTTTAAGTTCATGCTTACTAATAAAGGCAATGATCAACATACTGTCACTGGATAATCATCTACTGTACCCTCAAAACATTGCCACTTCGTACCAACCAGAAAAGCTCACATAGCACTTTTCCACATGTGGCAAGTAGTTTTACAGGGACTAGGCTCTGAAACTTTTATTTCCTGAGCTAGGGAGTGCAGGAAGACATCTTGGCAAATAAAGAGATGTTTGTGACATCAGCTCAAATCTCTTCCTTCTACCATTCTATTTCACTATAAAAGGAAGGAAAAAAAATAATGAGTATTTCATCACCTGAAAAATCTCAGGGACTCACAAATCACAAGTTTATTGATGACACAGTGACTAAACCATTTTTACATTTAATAACTATTCCTGTTCTTACTTCTGTTATGGATTACATGTGCTAATCACAGGGATTGTCTTTGAAGATTTATTATTGCTTTTCATCTCTGCTGTAGTCACATATTAGAAGTTTTCTCAACAAGAAAACAAGTTAACATGCTGCTGCTGACTGCATGATGAAGGGAGTTAAGAGTGGGACCTTAAAAGTAAGTTTTTCAGAGACAGTGCACCTCTTTTTACTGAATGCCATGGGAGACAAAGTTTGTCTGAGTAATTATGGGAATTGTCATTGCAAGTAACAGACATGGGGGTCCATCACCTTATTTGGAGTATCAAGTTTGGACAGCTGAGACTGGATTGTCTGTAGAACGAGGGACTATCTGCTCTTCAGCCAAATGGCACTAAATGTGAAATAGGTGTTTGACAGCTGCAATGCAGAAGCTTCTTAGGTTTGATGGCATTTGTTTGTTTGTTTGTCAGTGCAGACTTAAAGGCAGTTGTGTAAAAACAATAATGAAAAACTGTGATCTTAAGAATTTTTTTTGTTGGGTTTATACAAATAACTACAAATCATGTAAAGGATAAACTCTACATGACTTTCCTATATGCACCATTTATGAGCAGTTTGCATTTTTCTCAGTGAATAACTAAGCTGATTTTGGGTCAGCTGAACTTTCCAATTCTGATAGATTGACCATTTTCTCTACTAGAGGCTAAGTTTATGTTTAATTGCTCAATAAAGACTGATAGATGAGAATTCCTTCGCCTTCACTGTGAGAGTGATGAGGCACTGGCACAGATTGCCCAGAGAAGCTGTGGATGCCCCATCCCTGGCAGTGTTCAAGGTCAGGCTGGATGGGGTCTTGACCAAGATGGTCTAGTGGGAGATGTCTCTGCTTGTGGAAGGGGTGTTGCAATTAGATGTTCTTAAGGTCCTTTCCAACCCTAACTATTCTATGATTCTATGATCCTTCATCTAAAAATAGCATAATATAGCACAATAAATGCATAAATGTTGTCTATGTCATATGAATAAAAGATTTTAGTTCATCACTGGAGTGAAATAATGGTATCACTAGAATTTCTTCTAGTATGAATTTCATCAGTAATTCAGTATAACAATTTACACTAATAAGTAGAAAACAAATAGAGAAGATTGTGTTTGCCTGGACATATATTTGGGGCATTTCTAGCATCCCAAGCATGAAGCGAAGTGTAGCTATTTCTGCATTATTTTTTTATAATTCCAGATGGCAATATATGCATATTCATCCCAAATGACTATTAAATAAACTCAGCAAAAATAAACAGGAAGATAATGTGTGTGATGACTATTTTCTTCAACTCTGTTAAAGCATATAAACAACTGTACAAAAAGTTTTGGTGACTTCTACTTTGGCTAATGCTTGTTATTTGCATACTGTTTTCATAATAGTCTAGCTGAAATAAAAAGCCTAAATTAAACTCTCCAGTGGGCTTACTTGTGCAGGCATAGCTTCCTGTTGCTGCTGCTGCACAACTCTAGGATTTGATCTGGTTTCCACTGCAACAGTTTAGCACTACTTTGCCATTGCCCAAACCTCATCACTATGACACCCAGTTTAATGGGCAATCTGATCAACAGCCACAATAGACACTGTGTGTGATCACAGACTAACTTAAACCAAAATCCATGCCCCATTTTTCTCTCATATAGCACAGTAACAATGACCCAATTTACATGGAAAGTGCCAAGGATCAATTTATTTGCATTTGCTTCAAGTACTGAGTGGAAGATGCACTACAATATGAAGTATTTGGAGTGTATGGAGTTGCTACTGCAGTGTCAGCATACTAATGCACAGTCCCCAAAAGCTCTGCACTCTAGGTAAAGATTTTTGACTTACATCATCAGGAACTCTTCATTCCTCTTTCCCATGACTGAGAGATGAATCACCTGTTAAGGATAATCCCTAACAAGTTTAGAAGTGGAGTAGCTGCAGTTTTCATTTTTAAGCATAGAAGAATACAGGCCATGTACCAGCCACCAGCATTTCCAGTACAAAGAGCAAACTGCTGCATGCGGCTACTGTGCCATGGGAAATTTTCTCATTTTTTTCAGCCATTCTTTAACTTTTCAGGTCTCGCAGAAGCATTGGTTGTTAAGTCCATTTAAATTCCCTGACAATCAGGCATGTGTGTGTCCCCTCTCACCCCTTGTTGCTTTTTTACAGCTAAAATTTGGAGGTTAATTCTCTCCAGAGATTTGGAACTATGATGGCCTGCTTTGCCACAGCCCAAGCTTCCCACTCCAATAATGTGTTCATTACCATTTTACCTTCATATTACCCATCCTGTGCACCCTAAAACAAATCCAGCATTATATTTTTATTTGGAGAGGTCATCAAATGATCTTTTCCCTTTATGTACAAACATCAATAAATAACAGACCTACTAGGCCAAGAAAGCAAAAAATGAGAAAGGAGGAAAGAAAAATTCTACAAAGAGAAGTGGTACCATCTCTGCATGGTTATGAGCAATCCTAAAAGTACTAAACAGCCTGATTTTATCAGAAATTGAGAGACAAATGTGATTTATTTAGGTTAGACTGACTAATCATAATTTGGAGAGTCTATTTTCTAGAAAATGCTTATTTTTTATAAAAATACATCGAAGTGCCACATTAAAGCTTTCACGATAAAAAGTTCAAATTTGTTTTAAAATAAACCCCACAAACATTCCAGATGAAAATACTTACCAAAAAAGAAAAAAAAAAAAAAGCAAAGGAAAATGCCAAATAATCCTCCTCCCTTTCCCCAGTATACCCAGTAAACTCATTTGGACAAAACCTATTCTGTAATGAAAAAAGTTGATTCTCCACCAGCTGTCATTACGTTGTGTCTGTACTTTTGCTAACATAGAGTTACTCTCCCCTGAGTGTATCCTTCACCTCTATAAATGCCTCATAATCATCAGTACATTTAGGCTTAAGACAGGTCTCTGACATATGTTATTATCTCCTCTTAAAAAACAAAAGTGAAAGCAAAGGTTATGCCTGTGGCCAAGAATGGGTCTAACCATATGCACACACACAGGCAGCATGTGTATATAAACATGTATGTCTAATGATTTAAAAAAAGGATGTAAGTGGGATAGAAAGGAATTAAAAATGGGTTTTGGGGCTGATTTGTAATATTTTACTTAAAAATTAAGAAGATGCTTTGTTTAAATTGGACACATTTAAACTTTTCAAAAATATGTATTAATTCTGAACTTGAAACGCAATTATAAATTATTAGAACATTTCATTTCAAAATACAATTTCAGGAGTGACCTAATGTATAATATATGAAAGGAGGAAATATTTCCAAATAAGGCAAATTGTAATCATGAAAGTTGTCTTCCCTTTTGTTTTGCAATCAAATGTGTACTTTTGGCAAGTCCTGCATAGACTATTTTTTGCAGCTCTATGTTGACTTTAAGACCAAAGCTTTAATTAGGTTATGCTTCCCTGATTTCTTTTTCTGGTTTTGATCTACAATAAATGAAAATATATTTACACATACATACGTCAGAGGGGCTGGTACTGCCATTCCTTTCCCTTATGGCATGCCAGGATTTACTGAATACCAGTATTAAAATGCTCTTGCTGATACAGTCTACGTTTTATTTTTATTGATTTTTAACGGTGGTTAGAAGTATAGATTAAAAAAATATCTGTTATGATTTAATCCTTACTTTCTTTTTTACTTCATCTCAATTGTTTCATATATTTCTGATAAAAAAAATGCCTCTTATTCTAGCTAAGTATGATTTGCCATCTACTAAAATTCATGATCTGCTTAATCACTGTTCATGTTGGTTTTAAATTGTTGGTCATCCTTATCATGTGTGATGTGGGTGCTGCTGCTTCTCTGAATGACTAAAACATGTGAAAGCATAGATATCTGAATACCAACCTAGTCAAGGAAATCTCAGAAAAATTAATAGGAATCTAAATGACCAATATCACTTAATATTATCCAAAGCTTGACAGCTATCAATAGAATTATAAAAAGCCATATTCCTACTGAGTATCAATTTCGAAATTCCTACTGGTAAGTTTATATGTCCTTTTCTTATCTGAATATATGATTTTACTACCTGATGTCCTATGAGCATTCAGCAATATCTGCTACTTTATTACAAGGTGATCAAAAGAAAACTGTGGGTTTAGTAACAATAGTTTTCTTTTTTCTATTAAGTCTGCAGGGATAAACACTTTCTATTTTTAAAGAACCCAACAATAAAAGGACCCCAATATATGTTATAAAATAAATCCATAGCTACAGGAGAGGTTGTTTTGAAGCAAAGTGGAAATTATTCTGAAAATTACAATCTGAGATCCCATATTAATTCTTTTCAAAAAGCTCTAACGTAATGTTTTTTTTCAAACGTCAGGCTCTTAATATTCATTCAGAATGGAAGGAAGGGAAACAACGCTCCAAAACTGTGTTTATTTGTTCTTAAACGTTTTTGCACCAATAACTAAAGACTCTGCTAAAATAGCATAATCAACTTGGGGCATGAACACAGCCTGGCTTCCCATGTTGAAATGCTGTAACTGAAGAAAGAGTCTTCCGAAACAGGCTTGATTTGCTGGGGACTAAGATTTGCTGCACAAATGAAACCTTAAGCTGCAATTTTCCTTTTGCCTAAGCCAGGAAGACAAGACATGTTTAGGAAGAACAGCTGGCTGCAGAGTTCATTTTTTTTTCTTTAAGTACTTGTCAATATAAAGAAAAAAGAGGGAATGACCGTGACAGTGTGTGAGTTCAACTACATCACACACTAAACTTGGGAGACTCTTTATTTAGGTTTTCCTAAAACACACTTGATTTCAGTAATAGAACTTTTGTGGAAAACTGCACTTTTAAAGTATACATTAAGCTCATCACAGTCTCATGACAAAACAGCACATGCTGTGACAAAAATAGTTGAAAGCAATTCCTTAAAACACACATGATTAGACAAACATAAAATAAATGAAAAAAAAAAATTAGACTAACATAAAATAAAGTAAAAAACTCTGTAAGTAATAAGAAAGAATAGCACAGCCTAACAGACACCTCATTCTCAGGTCTTTGTCCAGTGCCTGGCAAGATGGTGGTGTAAAGGCCTGTATACCTTATGGCCTGTGTGTGTAAAGTGTATCCCAACTAGGTCTCAGTTTCAGTTAGGTCGCTAAGTGATTTGTCTGCTATTTAGCGCTAACTGCAGAAACATGGGAGTAGCAGGATATATCAAATGATAGAAAGAGATCAATGAGCTCTGCTGGAGAGTACTGCAGTAGCTGTTCCTTGGCCTGAGGGCATTACTTATTTTTAAATATAAATCCTATAGTTGAGACAGGATGTAGCATAACTTTGATTTTTACATTCTGTGGAAGGACACTGATGTAGGGTAGAAGTCACCAATGCACAGAAAGTTATCATGTCCTGTCTCAGTCTTCTTGCAGGAGGATGTATTTTTTCTTTTTCGTGTTAGAATTTCAAAATCAGGGAAGTTTCCTTAGCTATATCTCACAGGGTCGTCACAGACATTTGCTATGCTGTTCGCAGAATTAGGCAGGTGAAAAATTAGTCAAAAAGAAAAACAAAACATGAAGATAGGCATGTGTCCTGGGTTCAGCAGTAGCAGTCATTTTTCTCCTTCTTAGTAGCTGGTACAGTGCTGTGTTCTTCACTTTCAGTCTGGGAACAGTGCTGATAACACCGATGGTTTTAGTTGCTGCTCAGTGATGTTTACTCTAAGCAAGGACTTTCTGAGTCTCATGCTCTGCCAGGGAGAAGGGGAAGCCAGGAGGAAGCAGAGACAGGACACCTGACCCA
>JAOEHY010046379.1:0-12157 GCA_025447955.1 Psilopsiagon aurifrons
CCCCCAAAAACCAAACAAAAATCAACTCCAGCAAACACCTCCCTCCTCCCCTCTTTCTCAAACAAGGCTGAAAAAGAGACTTCTGTTGATTTTTTCCAAAGACCTAGTTTGACTATTACTTAAGTGTCAGAAATTTTTATACTGACTGCCAAGAAGTCAGCACACTGAAGCATCAGTACTACAGAAATTACAAACCAGAGAAATCTACAGTTTTTCACCATCATGAAAAAACAAACTCAAAACAATTCTCAGAAACTAGTACACACTTTTTTTTTTCTTTTAATCCCTCACCTAAGACAAAAATCAGCAGAGGAAAAAAAATGGCCAACATAAAATCGCTGGTAAAAATCCAGCACAGAGTTGTAATGGATGGTATATCCTGCCAGACAACTGGTCTTAATAAGAGCAGCAGAATGCACTTGCAAGCACTTCAGAAGGCCAATATTTTTACAGAATGTGCTCATCTTGTAAAGGGGAAGCAGAAAGCGTGGAAAAAAATTAAAAACATAGAGAACACTTGCCTGCAGGAGGATATGGAACACTTCACCCCTACACAATGATCAGTTTCTCTGGTTAAACAAGCATCTGTATTTTTTAACTGTTTCTTTACAAAATGTCTTAAAATACAAGCATATAAACGAGTAAAGATATACTCACACATAGGCAGCTTACAAGGCTGGACAAGTTAACATGTCGAGGAGCAAACATGTGAAGCTGCTGAAGGCAAGAGATGGCTTGAGCCTGAACAAGGCAGTCAGGATTATCCTGCATCACCGCACAGCCCAGGAGGCAGGAAGTTCTTAAGGCTGAAACTGTAGTACTGCTGCCTATACTCAGAATAAAAAAGGGGTTTGGCTTTTGTTTTTAAAACATCAACTTGTTTTTCAAAACATGATACCTGCCTTTTTCCCAAGCCACCCATAACTCTCATCCTCTCTAAGCACATCTTCTCTACTTGGGTTATACTCTGATACAAATGAGATTTCAGTGACCAGCTATCTAAAAGTTGATTTAGATGAATATTTTAAATGTCTACATCATAACTAAGGGCACAGACTGGCTCCTAACTCCTGAAATATGAATACCTTCTGTTTCATGCTAAATGTATGAATTTTTAGCCCGAGGCAAGGCTTGGAGAACCAGTTCAAACGAAGGGAAAGGCGTCAAAGAGAAATAATATTTTTGGAAAACTTGCAGTCACGTCATCTTGATTGCGTAAGCTCATGGCCTATGAAAAACTGTCTCACAAGGAGGAAAACCACTCAGCATGCACTTGTTGGATAAAATTTGAATTACACATTAAAACAATGTTTAGCAATATTGCTGCTAAACCAAACAAAGCTGACACTGTTGCATGTTGTGTACCTTGTAACTCAGGGCCCAGCGTGGTAATAAGTGCATTTAAACAGCGACCAAGGCTTTGGTGGACTTCGGTGTAAGCAGGAGGCACAGTCAACAACAACATGAGAACAAGAGATAAGGTAGGTTCCACATGCACGTGATATAAGGGGCCAGCTAAGTCTACTATCAGCGACAGAGAGTGCAGTGCCCATGCCTGTAAAATAAGAGAAGCAGTCATGTATAAGATCTTTAAAAAATTTGATAGTTCAAGTGAAATTCACTAATAAGTGTAATAAAAGTTGCGTTTTCAGGTTCCAAAGGGACAAATGTAGAGGTAATAGAAGGAAACTTTCAGAACCTGATGCTTAATAAGCCATTTTGAGTATTCTACAGGAAATTAGGTTCTGCAATAAAAGAACCATTTTAAATTTGTCAGTGTTAACTAAAAAATATTAATCTGATAGTACATTAATTTAAAACTGATCATTATTTCTTAAATATATTCTACCCTTTGTAAAATTTCTGATGGTCCCATGTACAACAACAAGAGTATTACGGAAAAAAAAAACCCAAACTACAACAGAGTTGCTGAAACAAGATTTGGTTTAGCCTCTGTTACTTTGCACCAATAGCTAAATGTGTTTCATGTCAACTTACAGTTCTTCTCTGTGCAAAGATACTGCAGATGAAGCTTAAAAAACTTCTTTAACTGAGATTTAGGCAATAACATTGAATACAGCCAATGTCTCTTAAAAGTTGTTCTGCCAGATAACAGTTTTAGCCACAGAGAATTAGTGTGAATTAGTCTTCAAAATATCTTGCGTTATTCACGGCAGTATACTGACCAAATTCTACAACATTGAGGCTATAAATCCCTGTTTTATTACTACATAACCCTTCAACAAAAAATTCTGTAAGATAACCATTGTAGCAGAGAAAAAAAACTGACATGATCAACTATCTAGCCAATGTCAAGATACAGATGAATGTGAAATTAATTCCTAAAACATCAGATACTGCTTTTGAAGCCAGCATATTTTAGCATTATCAGCCTCATTGATGATAAAATATGAACCTCCCATATCTCATCTTGACTCTTTCTTGGAAGGTGGATTTTGAGCAGGGGCTGTGGTTTTCATTGCCTTTGCCGCTCAGGCTATCACCTGTAAGGTATGCCTAAGAGGTTGTGAAGTGTTATTCTTGCAAGAAAAAACACATACTCCAGAATATAAATCAGTTAATTTGTAATATAACATTTTTAGGTAAGTGACAAGTACCTGTACATCAGGAGAAGTACTGTCCTGAGACAAAGTATAAAGGATTCCAACACATGCATTCAGATGCTGAGTAGAACCTATTCCTCCTAGGTACCTATACAGACATCCCAGAGCCAAAGAATGACCTGTTCTTGATACCACATCCCTAGCAGATTTTAGCCTATTAATTATAAGGGAAACAAAAGCTGTTAGTGTAATCACCAAGACTAAGACTAATAATCACATCTCAAAATAGAACTTCTAGTATATAATCAGCAAAATATTTTATTAGATACTGTTATATTGCTAAAAGTCTAAGTTCATTTATCATCTCTTATCTGAAGGAAATACTGAAAATGTTTTAGATATGCTTAAATGGTGTGGCTAGAACAGCAGCTAATTAACTTTATTTGAAAGTCTACATGCTTACTTATACAATCTCTTAAAGATCATCAGACCTGAAAGATGCAAACAGAAGTCAGGCAGTACTTTTCCTGTTAATGTCTGAAATGACATAAATTCATGAAGTAAACCAGCTTCTAAAAATTATCATATTATCAGTCAGGCAGATTTCTCAAACATTTTTTACAAACTGACCCCCTAACGTACCACATTTTATGAACTTACTTGTCAAAACTGACTTGTGCTAATCCAGCAGTGAAAGCAGTATCAGAAACCACCTGTGCCAACCTGGCCAAACACTCTGCTGCAGCACATCTTAGAAGTGGATTATTGCTTTCCAAGGCACCCATTACCAAGGTCAGGGCAGATCTTCTAACTTCTTCTGGACCTAAACTCCCCTTGCAGTTAGCCAAGTGCTAAAAATAGATATTAAATATATTTAACAGCAAGACAGTAATCAGAATATCTTTTTCTGGCAGTCATGCAAAAATCACAAAACCTGCAGAAAAATTTTATTTTCTTCCCCTTTTATCTAAGGATTTCCTCTCTTTTTATTTCTTGGTTTGAGAATTAGAAGTCAAACTCCACATACATCATTAAAAAAACTAAAATCCAGCTGGAGTGCATGGATTTTAATCTGCCTGGGGATGGATGAGGAGCTGACTGAGATCTCGGGGGTCAAGATTAAAAGGAAGGCAGGACAGGGGATGGAGACCACCCAATCAGGAAGACTGACTGGATGAGACCCTCTATAGACTGTTAGGTGCACTCTCGTTTTCGTAAGCCCTGGTGCTCATGAGGGACTTCAACCACCCCGGTATCTGCAGGACGGACAACACAGCAGGGCCTAAGTAGCCCAGGAGCTTCCTGAAATGTGTTGATGATAACTCCCTTCTCTAAGTAATAGAGGAATCAACCAGAAGAGGGGTTATTATGGACCTTGTCCTCAACAACAGAGAAGGACTGGTGGGAAACGTGAGGCTGGAGGGCAGCCTTGGCTAAAGTGACCATGAAATGGTGGAGTTTGAGACAACCAGGGTAGTGAGGAGGATGCACAGCAAGCTTGCTACCCTGGACTTCAGGAGAGCAGACTCTGGCCTCTTGAGAGCTCTGCTTGGTGGAGTACCATGGGATGAAGCCCTGGAAGGAAGAGGGGCCCAAGAAAGCTGTTTAATATTCAAGGATTGTTTCCTCCAAGCTCAGGAGCAATGCATCCTGACAAAGAGGAAGTCGGGCAAGAACACTTAGAGGCTTGCATGGATGAACAAGAAGCTCCTGTGAGGGTGGTGAGACACTGAAACAGGTTGCCCAGAGAAGCTGTGGATGCCCCATCCCTGGAAGTGTTCAAGGCCAGGTTGGACAGGGCTTTGAGCAACCTGGTCTAGTGGAAGGTGTCCCTGCCTATGGCAGTGGGGCTGGAAATGGATGATCTTTAAGGTCCCTTCTAAACAAGACCATTCTATGAAAAAAAAAGTAAAAATTAAACTGAGACTATTCAGCACTTAAAGTTGTGCCATCACAAACCCATATATAATCATAGAAAACAGGACTGACCTTCACCTTGGCTGTTAATCAAAACGAAGTTCTGTGTAGAAACACTGGAACTGGCAAATGCCGTGTTTCAGACACAGAGTGAGATTGAAACAAAAGAAAGAAACAAAGGAGGTTTACCTTTAAAGAAGTAGAAAAGGCTGACACAACATTTAGCTGTACTATTTGCTGGCGTGATCCTTTTGTTTGCTTTATGGAATTCAACAACTGTTCTAACAGTTGGAGCCTTAGAGAGGAAACAACAGAATCAGAAATTAAGAGAACAACTCAAGCTTTTTTTATTTTATCTAAAAACACATAACAAAGCCTATATCTTATAGAAACAGAGGTAGAACAAATCTATTACCCTAACTTTTGAGCACATTTCCTCAAGAGGCATTCCTGTCTACTTCAAAACATTTTTGTACTCTACATTAGAATAAGTAATCACTTTGTGAACATTAACTTTTTGCCTCTGTTTCCTTATAACACATGCATTCACAAATAATTGCTTTATATCTAAGTAACATTAGATAGATGCTATTAAGAGCAACTGTGTATGGAAATGATGCATTTTGACTTATAATTGAGAAAAGATGAGAGAAAAGAAAAAGGAAAATGCAGTTATCTGCAGCAAGTAGTTCAGGTCTTGAAAAACAAGTGAAGAAAACCAAACAGCAACATGGTAACAGTAGTGGCAAAAAGCCCAGAAAAACATAAGAAAAACAACCCAAACCCAAAAGAAAAACAGTTGGTGAAGACAAAATAATGAAGTAAATGCAAGTCAGAAGAATAAATGACAATATATGTGACAATTTTATTGGCAGGTATGCCCATATATAAACAGCTGCCCCAGGATTACACTGAATCCGAGCATTCCAAGCAGTGAAGACACCAAGCTTCCAGACTCGCATGCCAAGCACTCGCCCCTCACATGAACAAAACCATCACCACTGCTAACAATCATGATCCAAGGCCTAACTGCAGTTGGCTTTGAAAAAATAAAGCTGCTTTATTAAAAAGTAATTGATTAGCAGCCTTCCAGTATCTGAAGGTGGCCTATAGGGATGCTGGGGAGGGACATTAGTGATTAGGGACTGTAGTAATAGGACAAGGGGTAATGGGTTCAAACTTAAACAGGGGAAGTTAGATTGGATATGAGGAAAAAATTCTTTACTGTGAGGGTGGTGAGGCACTGGAATGGGTTGTCCAGGGAAGCTGTGAATGCAACACCCCTGGCAGTGTTCAAGGCTGAGTTGGACAGAGCCTTGTGTGACATGGTTTAGTGGGAGGTGTCTCTGCCTATGGCAGGGGGGTTGGAACTAGGTGATCTTAAGGTCCTTTCCAATCCTAACTATTCTGTGATTCTATGATTTGCTCTAATGCTGCATTCAAGAGAATTACCAGCAGCACACAGAATAAGCAAGAGCATGCAAATATCTTGAGAAATTTCATGCCTCAGCAACCCATGTGCTTATAAATGTGAAAAAAACCTAAAATGCCATGTGTGCAGTAGGAAAGTACACACACACAAACCCAGAAGTCTGTGATCCCTTTCAAGCATCCTTGTACCTTGACAGAATTGCTTTAAGACACAATACTCTTGTTTCTTCCCATCCACTTTTTATAATGGATTAGGCAGGATAAGGGTTAAATTTTACTGCAGTTTCTTACCTCTTTGGTCCCTCTTTGGTCTAAGGCAATTGTGTATTAAGCACTATAATAATCATGTAATATCTCTTAAAATGAACCTCAATTTTGACATGGCTATCGACACAAAACATTGCTGTTGGTCAGCAGAATTTATTATAATGATAGTAACCTCTTGCTAGATACACCAATTGACTGTAACTTTAAGCAGGAAGTATAATAATTTGATAGTCTGAATTATATTATTCAGATGGCTCACAGACTGTTTTCTTCTGTGTTCAATTTCAAACACTGTGACCACCTTAACACCACCCAAATCCCCAACAGTTACCACTTTACCTGTGAGATTCTGCTACATGAGAAAACATAACTCCAAACAAACGTGTTGCTGCGCTGATAACAGACAATACAGGAGGTAGAGGTTTAGGTACTGAATCACCTTTTGCAACTTTCTCATAAATTGAGTAAGGGTCATACTCCAGGCTGCCACCAGCTATGCTGTTACCTAAAAGGAGCTGGAAGGAGGAAAAAAGTGATAGCAATATTTTTCACCAAGTCAAAACCAGCACTGACCCAATAACTGGAACTGTATGAACATACAACCCCATGATTATACTAGATCAAAAAGTACCTGCTCTTCAATAAATCGGTGGTCAGTCTCCTGCAGTAAGGGACCAAGTAAAAGGAGATCATTTTCATGACAAAGGGGTGGAAGTAAGAATGTCGAGGTATCAATCTGGCTATCTGGGACAGTCAAGTCAGCCATTAACTCTTTTAGAACAGCCCAGAAGCTTCCTTTAAATTAAAGGAAAAAAAAAAATCAGTCAAAATTTACAGTTTATTACTTGCCACAAGCTGCTTTGGAAGCAACGCATTCACACTGCAATAACAACATCCATCTAACGTTTTTCTTAAGCCTTCAAACAGTTACTTGGAGAACACTCTTGCTATAGGGAAAACAACAGAGCACTAAGATAAGCAAACTAAGTACATACAGCAATCTAGAAGTTGAAAAGCAGAGACTTTTACCTTTACAGAAGGCATAAGGCCCTAAACCTGCTAGCCCATTAAATTAGTTACATTTACAATTAAAACAGAGGAAAAAGGCAGTTACAAGCACAGCCATATTTTCCTCCATTTCCTGAAAATTAATGCTGTGGAAAGTATTACATAACCACACAGGAATACTTGGACGTGGCAAGCAGAGGCAATTTCAAACATCTATGAGTCTGATAAATAACCAAAAGCTGCAGAATGTACTCCCCTATTTCAGGAGTTCACGAAAAGTAAAGCATGAGAAATTTACTGTATGATTACGATAATTTGCACTGGTAGTTTAAGCTATCACATATTTTGGTGCATACTATTTCAAACAAGATTGTACATTATACATAAACAGCAATATTAGGCATTCTAAGTCAGACTACTTCAGGTTTTTAAAATAGCCCCTGCAGTGAGAGAACATTTCTAGTATTGAACTACACCTGATGAGAAAGCTCTAGTTTATCTGCTCAGTAAAATATGTTGAAAAACACTGCAGAACTGATCTTGAAGAATGTACACACATTATTTATGCAAATATTACATAAAAAATTACCTCCAGAGCACTATGATTGCAAAGTCAAGTCCTCATGAAATAGGGAATATTAGCATTAAGAGCAAGCTTAACTCCACATGCCAGTGTTTTGCATTCAATTTTGTTGTTAGATGATCACACCATTACCCATTTGCACTCAAGCTGCTTAGAATTTTTCAACATGTGCGACAGCACAGTTATCATCACCTCATGAGCAGAGCCATTTGTATGGCTGGAGCTGGTAGCCCTAATCAGCTATTCTACCCTTCCTGAATCCTGCATATAGCTGAGAAAGCTGATTTCCCTACCCTCAATCCCCTGCCCCCACCAGGCTCTATTCCTGCTAGTTTCTGTTGCTTTGCCTGCCTCCCTGACTAAAGAGCAAGTATGTCATTTTTCCCAAAATGTTTACCTCAAATCTAAATGCAAAAGGCTAGCACTATCAAATATATTCCAAGATGCACAGGTAGTGTGCAAAAAGGACAAGAACAGAGCCTTTTAAAAAAACAATAATAATTAAACAACAACCAGAAACTGCTTTTTCCATTATTAGGTCACAATTTTTTTTAAAAAAAAAAACCTTCCGATGAAAACATTTTTCAAATAAAGGTTAATGGAGATACTCAGCAATTTTTAACCAAATTAACATCTGCTTTAGCCCCAGACACTTGGCCTTCCTCAACGTGTCAAGTTATATTACTCTAGTATAAAACAGTTCAAAGTATCAAGCCAGAATGCTGTTCCAGTGTTCTAGCTATTCACCTCATCCTGTTAAGAAAGAGAAGGGAATGCTTGTATTCAATTTTATGGTTTAGACAGTGGAACATAACAAGCACAAAAAGCTGAAGAATGAAAAGAACCCTAATGAGTTGCCTGACAAAACACATAAATTTCAGGCCACAGGAAACATCAAATCTAACAATCAAATTGCAAACTATTGAAATGATTTGTGTGAAATTCTCAAATTGGACATTATAATAGTTAAATTCTTTATATTAACAGGAAAGAAATGTTTTTGTCTCAAAAAACATGAGAACACTATAGTACAAAACAATGACGTGAAAATTATCAATATAAAACATAATCTTAGAACTAGCTTTCCCTGGCTTAACAAGTTCATACTTCGGACCAGCTAAATTGCAAAGTCTCAACCGTTCACACATGACAGAAGACAGCAACTAAAGCATGTTAGATTTTCAAGCTAACCCAATACATTTTGCTCATATTTGTCATTGCTGAAATAATGCAAAAAAATCAGCTATTACTCACATACACTCACAGTAAGCCTTTATAAAATTTTGCTGTTTGAGCAGATATCAACTTTTAGTGATGACAGAAAGCAGTTAAGAGATCAGAGGGGCAGAAAGAGAGCAGGAAAGGACAAGCAGAGCCTAAACAAGCCCTGGTATCTCAGGCCTCAGAAATCTGAAGGTTTGAATAGAAAAAGAGGCTTGGAACTGCAAATAAAGAATTTGCTTTCAACTGTTTATTTTGCCAGGTATTTTGTTTTGTTCCTATTGTGCTAAAGAATACAAGTGTTGCACATTATTTGCAAACACTAAAAGCTTGTGTTGCATCTCCTAGTGTACGTCCCCACCACCAATTTTCTCAAAAAGAAACAATTTGCAGGTTTCTAGCCCCTGGCTAACTACCCAAGCTGAAGAAAATAAAAAGAAAAGAAATAAAACCATGAACTGGTGAAAGTTTCTCATTCAGCGTGCCACTGAGCCATGCAAAATGTGCCAGACTGCAACACAGGAGTTCTCCTAAAATTCATCCCAGTGAAAATGACTAAAATTAGATATTGAAAAAAGCATCCTTGGTTCCATAATCGTAACATTTTTTAAAAAATCCTAGTATTTGCCTTTATTTCACAGTTTCTGCATGTATCATAGAATCATACAATGGTGAAGCTGTCATACTGGAAAGAACAGTATGTGTTTAAAGCTTTACCTTAAAAACTTTTTGCATTTTTAAATGATGCATACTTATATGTTAAAATATATAGCAGACTTTGAAAATAAACGCAGCCAATATATTCGTTCCCATTCTTTACCAACTCTCATAGTGCTGTATTACAAACAGGTGGACAACTCAGAGTACATCTGTCACGACTGGTTTGATTCCAAGCTCTCAGCTGGGTGACCACTTATCACAGACCTTTTAAACTTTGTATTTATTTGTTCTAGAGCGCAGCATCCTCAGCTAGGATGCTCACTCATACTGTGTGGGTTTTGCAGATCACACTGTAAAACACTGTATACTTTTAAATGAAGTTAGATCAAGAATGATGCCAGAGAGGGCCTCTTTGTTAGAGACTGTAGGGATACGACAAGGGGCGATGGGTTTAAATTTAAACAGGGGAAGTTCAGGTTAGATCTAAGGAAGAAGTTCTTTACTGTGAGGGTGGTGAAGCACTGGAACATACTTCCCAAAGAAGTGGCAAATGCTCTATCCCTGGCAGTGTTCAAGCCCAGGCTGGACAGAGCCCTGGGTGACATGGTTTAGTGTGAGGTGTTCCTGCCCACGGCAGGAGAGTTGGAACTAGATGATCGTAAGGTCTTTTCCAACCCTAACTATTCTGTGACTCAATGATAAGAAACCACCAAACCCACCCATACCCAAATATTTGTGTTCTATACAGCATCGCCCCTGTGATAAAAGAACAAAACAAGTAACTTGCTCTAAGGGATGGAGGCATCATTTTCAGTTGTTAAAGCTCAACTCACAAATGTGTATTATACACTACGCTTCAAGTATTACTTACAGACTTCTAATGTGACAACAGCTTTAAGACAAAGGTCAGAGATTTATCCTTACAAAGATTCACTTGGCAGTTGCCACTAGATGGAGCAGATCGTTTGAGTAAGGATTCCCTCTATGATACAGAGGACGCAGCCAGTTCAGTGCTTGGTTGCTTGATATTCTCTCTGCCCTGACAAAATACACTGTACTTCTCCTTACTACTGACAAAATCACTCTGGTTCCCTGTTTCTGTCCATACAGTACTCTATGGCAAATATAAAGATGAAAAAGGTATTTAATATTTTAGCTGAACTGTTACAGGCCTAACTACAGTGCATAGTTATTGAATGACAGGATTAGATTTTAAATACTGCTAGTTATGTTCTGCTACAGAAAGGTAAGTCTACCCCCAGATTTTGCCAAAAATTTTCTTTAAACACAATTTTTTTATTCACTATCTGCACAGAACAGATTCATGTATCTGTACTATATTTGAAACAGTTAAATGAAATTCAGTGGACTATAGCCTATTAATTTAGGCTAAGATGACACCTTTCTGATTTAGAATTAAATGGAAAGTAAAACAGGCATCAAAGAAAGTAAATTCTTCAAATAGTTTAAAATCACAAGATTGTCTACATTCAGGTTTCAACTAAAAATAAGACAAATGTCTGTACTTATAATGGGGGTGAAGAAGATCGTGAACACTAGTTTTTCAAAACCACAGTGACTTCACTACAATTTCATTACATTTAAACAGAGGGAATAAAATGCGTTTATTAGAAAAGGAACTAATTCCTGCTATGTGAATATATGTCAAACAAAAAATTGAAAAGAAACCATGGTATTTTAAATGCATTTCGCTCCATAAGGAAATACGTACCTTCATAAGTCTTTGGAGGCAATACTGCTAGTAGTTCATAAAGTTTATGTCTGTAAACTGTTGAAGGTGTTTTTAAAGAAGTTCCATATGATTTATTTATTGAAGAAAGCCTTAAAATATAAAAAGCACATCACTAATGTTAAAGCCTTAAAGCACTACGTACCACCTCCTGTTTCATTTGTACTACTCTACTGAATGCTTTCAAAATCTACACATATTGTAAGTACAGTTTTGATTTGCATTACCAATAGAAGAAGAAAACAATTTATTTCATGTGTTCTGACAGAATGTCTGTTCTCCATTTCTCCTTAAAACTAGAAAAATAAACAAAGCTTTCTATTTAATTTTATTGCACCTATATTTATTATAATTAACTCTTCTGTGGGAATAAGTCAATTACATTAGAGCCCAAATACATTACTACATATTCTGCAGGCAAAAGTTTAAAAATTATAAAACCTTTTCAGGCTTAGCTCTGAATCTAAATACAAAAAATGCCTATGTTGAAAACATTTTGTCCAAGCATATTCTTGAACTATTCTTATTTTATAAAAAATGGCCATGAATGAACACAAATGTGTATGCTTGACCAAAAAAGCACAGTAAAATCACTAGCTTAACAAAACCATGCTAGTTTTTTTTGGGTTTTTTGGTGGGGTTTTTTGTTTTTTTGGGGTTTTTTTTTTTTTGGTTTTTTTTGTTGTTGTTGGTTTTTTTTGTTTTTTTTTTTTTTTTTAAAGGAGAAGAATCCTTCAAGCAAATCAGCATTTTGCT
>JAOEHY010046380.1:0-21839 GCA_025447955.1 Psilopsiagon aurifrons
CCAGCCCCGCTCTCTCAGCCTGGCTCCAGAGCAGAGCTGCTTCAGCCCTCGCAGCATCTCCATGGCCTCCTCTGGACTCTCTCCAACAGCTCCACGTCCCTCTTGTGTTGGAGAAGTAGCATCTTAAAAAAAAACATATTCATCCCATTCTGTAGCTTTTCCTGCTCAACCTGGAGCACATTAAATGAGCAGTGAAGAACATGCCGTAGAGCCATTCTCATGGTTATGGAGCCCATTTCCATCTGCCTCTTTCTCAAGCCCCTGTACCTGTTTAGGCTCCAATGCCATGGTGTTGCAATGGTGGAGCTATTTGTAACATCACTAGAACTAACTAATTTTAATTCAGTGTTGCCTTTATGTTTTTTTCCTGCTCTGTCCATGCTTGGTGCTTCACCTGAGGCCTGGCTCCAGGTAAATGATGGAGCATGGAGGACTTTGCTTCTCTTGGGAAGTACGGACCTTCCTCAGGTGGCTGCAGCTGCAGCTCCCAGTCCCGGGCTCTGCATCACCCCTGGCTCTGCTCTCCCCTAGCCATTCATGCTAGCCCTCCCGTTGCCTCGTGAGGTACATCTGGATCTCTTCTGAGCAGTTAGGTGCAATCTCGGCATGTCCCTAAATCACTACGCATGACTGAAAACCTTGAGAAAGCAGGAGACGAGTAACCCTTCTTCCTTGGTTCTTGAGTTTCCAGGTGCTGTTGGGATTCACTGAGAAATGAGTGGTTTGTGAGCTCTTTAAATCAAAGGAAGCTATTCCATTTGGTGCAATGATGGGGTGTGCCCACCCTCTTAGGGGCAAAGCAGCTGTGGCATCTTATCCTCCAGTACCAAGCCACGTTCCACTTTTCCCATGGCTCTTTCCAGTTCTCCGCAGCTAGTTTACTCTCAATTAAAGCAAGCCTTGGAAGGAGGTGCCTCCGCTGCGCTGCAGACAAGGTAGAGCTCTGCAGAGCTGCAGTAGCAAAGCGGGGAGAGCTTTCTTCCCTTCTGCCTGCTGCAGAGCTGGGCTCTGCGGCACCCCCCATTTATTAACCCTTGCTCTCAAACCTGTTCTCGCTCTCACACCTCCGGAGCTCTGCAGCCACTTCTTGCACCTCCCACAAGTGCACATGCTTTTGCTCCAAGAGCCTCCCTGGATTTCGGACCTGTGTGTGATCAGAATGAATTAAGACTTGGCTGAGGCATGGGATTATTGCAGACCTGTCACTTCACAGTATGTTCCTGTTACAGCCCACACTCATGTCTGCTAGTATTTTAAAGTAAACTTTAATTAGCATCTTCCAAAGGGTGTGAATAAATTGTTTTATTGTTGTTTTAGGTTTGGTTTTGTTTTAAGGAAAAGAGTGTTTACTCACCAACGACATGTTTCCAAACTCTTCATCCACGCTGGTCCTGGTTTTCTGATAACTCACCATGAAGCTCTGCATAGTGCCGTTGGTGGGAGCAATGTTGCTCAGCCATGGGGTAGGACCTGACATGGAGACAAATGCAAGCATGGAAGTTGGGGCCACGTTGGAGCAATGCTGCCAGACTCCTGATGGCCACGTGTCACCCATATACTAGCAAACTATTCCACTAAGAGCCACTCCGGGCTAAGCAGATGTGTGTCTGCCTTGGTTTGGTCTCACAGCTTGGGCTGGGTGCCTCAAAGGTCTTATTCTGTGTAACACTGCTGCAATCCAGCAACACTGGAGAGATCTCCCCCTTATTGTAAATAACGTGTTTGAGATATTCTTTGCAAGGAGTGTCAAGCATGTTTTCCAGCCTTCAATCCAGAAAGGATGAATCAGGTATCTGGTGTGGTCCAGAGGTCTGCTCATAGATAGAAAAGGGACATTTTGTACATGGCTGAATTCCTGCAGAATTCCCTTTGAAACTGCTGAAATTAAGTCTGTTATTATTGTGAGAAGGTTTCTACCCACCTAACCCATTTACTAGGCTGAATTTGTGAAAACGGTGGAATAATGGATTGGAAGGGAATGAGCTCCAGAGCTGTTCACACTCTTTTGGGGGAGAGCATTAAGGAAGGGCTGAGAAATCAGACTGGGGCTGGGTTACCTGGTAGTGCTGGCACGGAGTAACAATCCCCACCCCATACCGTCTGTTTTAAAAGGTGGTGTGTGATGTGAGGAAGGTAAATGCACTGCCTGGAATACTGGAGGCAGGAAGAAGTAAACTAGCAGCAGGGGGAAGAGGCTAAATTTAAAGGCCTGGGTGTTTCAGAGGACAGAAGGTGTTGACTTGGGTGAGCTGTGAGGACTCCATTGAATTTTGCATTGCAAGGAAATTTACTTGAGCAAATGTGCTGGAATGAAGTATTCAGGCAGATAGATTTACTCCTTTTAGTTTCACCCATGCATGGCTTCAGTTCCACCCATCTTGTTTAAACAAACGTACTTGGTGGGGATAAGGCAAGGAAAATCCTGTTCTCTGCTTGTGTTTGTTCTTCCCTCTGCTCCTCCAGCAGGGACACTCGAAACACAGATGGAGCTCAAGGCGTTAGGTTTTAACAGATCCAAATCAATTTGATGTGCCCTTAAAAATTCCCGCAGTCATTTCCAGTGGCATCCACAGAGCTGCTAACAGACGAGTGTGCGCCCAGTCACTAGCTGCTGCATGTATTGGTTTTCTCATATTGAAAGCCATTATTTTCCTGTAATGTGAAGGCTTCAAGTGTGCCTTTTTGGTGGCATGAACACAGGAGCATCTTTAGAAGTTACAAAGTAGTGTTATTTGGAGGATCAACATGGGAGCAGCAGGGCGGTGGAGACCGGGTTGTCATCTTGTGCTTCTAAACTGGTTGTTCCCAGTTTCCTGGTGAGACCTGTCAGTGAGTGCTACATAAAAAGGATCCCTGTAGGTGGTCAAAAAAAGGATAATGTCTGGGAATCGAAACACCCAATTCTCTTACCCATCAGTTGTGAAAATGGGGTACCAGCAGTTACCAAAAGGCAGAACCCACTGCTTGAAGGAAGATCCTCTTCGGGCTGGGAAGGGTTGGAGAAAAGTAAGCCCGCATTGCAGCCTCATAGGAAATAGAGGGAATCAGCCCATGCTATGCTTACCCACTGGTGTGTGGCATTGTCCATACTGGTGTGAAAATAGTATTTGATGACTTGGACAAATAGTCTTCAAAATAGGAAAGGATTATTCTATTTATGCCACTTCTGCTTTATTCCTTCTCCCAAAGTTTCGCAGAAGTGATAGCGGGAATGGATCTCCGGAGGTCTGAAATCTAACCTCCTGTCTGGAGCAGAACTGTCTCCAACCCCAGACCAGGTCAGCCGTGACTTTGGCTACCCAAGGTTTGGTCGCTGCTGTGGATGGAGATGTCACATCTTTCTGTGTGACCTGTCTGAGGTCTGTGCTACCCTCCTACTGCAATTCTTATTTCTTATTGTCCAGTCTGAACCTTATAAGCTACAATATGTGGCCATTGCCCCTACCTGCCATTACCAAGGAGTGCGGCCCTGTCAGCATCACAACTCCCCTTCAGATCCTGTGGGCAGGAGCGTGACTTTAGAAAGTGACACCAATTTCCCGTTTTTTATTGGTTTTATGCTCAGGGATGAGTCTTCATACTCCTTGGCATTGCTACTGGAGGAGAAAGTGGTTTTCTGTGGCCTTGACCTCCCCAGCTGGGGAAGAGGTGTGTCAGATTCAAACCCTATGAGAAGAGTGGGAATGTCCAAACCATGCAAGTCCATAGGGCAAACTGTGTGATGAAGAAGGGTTCACTTTCTTGCCTCCATGGCTTATTCTACTGAAGAGGGAAGAGAGAGAATTCAATCACTGTTAACACTGATGATCAGTATACAGGATTATAAAGGGCTGAGCTCTGATCAGGAAGCTCTGATGCAAGTTCCCAGTCTTCCCTATTCCCCTTCTCCTGACTCGCCTGGTCTGTTTGCTGCATGTTGCTCCATCCTAGAGGAAGCAGAGCACTCAACACATTGCTCACCTCTCCTGTGACCTCTCTGGTGCCACACCTTTGTTGGATGACAGCAACAAAAACAGCACAGAGAATTCCCAAAAGGGTGAGGACTCCTTAATCCCTTCAGAAAACCAACCCGATACTTCATGGGTGGGTCCCTGCTAGTCTCAGGGTAAATTAACATCTCCTTCCTCATCCACAGCTCTCTGCCTTTCTGATCACACTGAATGCAAGTGCCAATCCCATGTGCCTCTGGCCAGGCTACCTCCTTGTTGGCAAAGGCAGTGCTTCATGAGGACAAGGATCTTAGCCTCCAAAAATGCCAGCCTTTTTCCTCTCCCTAGTTCCACTTATGGCTATGTAATCATGGGCCGAGTTGTGTGCCGGGCTGCCAGTGAGACAGTCCCTTCACCACCACTGCCTTAGAGCTGTTGACAGTCTTGCTGTTTCTTCAGGTGATCTCCCTCCGTGTTTTCCTTAACTGTGTTTCTCTTTGGACTGAATCCTTTGTCTATTTATTTAGCATCTTTCTTCCATCCTGTATTTTGTACAGTCACATCACCATGGTATCGAGACACTCTGTGGTCAGTACTAGATGCAGTGCTGGATGTTAACCATTAAGATGCTGGAGACTTTACCTCCATTTTCAGAGATAAAAGCTAAAAGAAGCCAATCACCCAGGTTATGCCATGGATTGCAGGTGAGACTGAACTCAGGGGCCCCATTTGGGCCCAGTCAGACCGCCCTTTCCATCTGGCGCTTCGAAAAAAGACACAGAGCAGACCCCAGCTCACAATCCTTTTGTTAAGAACTCTTGACGTTTCCCTGCCTTTCCCTGGATCTTTAGGGTTGTGTTTTATCAAGAAAGGGCATAGCAAACCAACACGTCGTTCTACAGCTTCACCACAGGGATGATTCACATGGACTGCTGATGGCGTCTGGCACTGGGTTTTGGTTGCTTTTCTGAAGTAGTGAGCCCTTTGTGGATATGTGGTCATTAGATGATGGATTTTTGTTTACTTTCACCTCAACTTAATTCAGACTCAGGTGCCACACATCTTCATTAATCCTCTTAGCTGCAATTTGGTTGCACCCTCTTACCTGAAAGAAAGGAATTTGTTAATGCACCGATGAAATGAGCTGCAGCAATCTGACATTCAAACCCAGACAAACAAAGCTCTCTCGACTTGCTTGGAGAAAAACCACATCAATTACACTGTCAGTTGTATTTACCTTGCACAGTCCTGAGCCATCCCAAGGCTGAAACGTGTTGTCAGTGTCTGGGGCAATGCCTCTGCGGTTAAGGATGTGCCCTGCTCGCTGGGATGGAGTGGGGACACAGCACAGAGAGGTGCATCCGTGGGCTGAGCAAGGCTGCAGGAATGCTGAAGAGCAAAGTCTCCAACACACAATTGCCACAAAATCTGACAGAGTTCAGCAAAGCTCATTTTGTAAACTCGGGCTTACAAAACAGAAGAAGAAAGGGAAAAAAGGCAGAGCCTGCTGGAAAGGAGGTTCTGCAACATCAGGCACTGCCTGCATTCCTATACTGTGAGGATTGCGTAGTCCAGAAATGCTCATTTTGTTTGTTTTCCCTCCAGCCTTTGCTTCTTGCTTATGTCCAGTACTTTGCACCTTACAGCAGCACTCCTCTCTCCAGTCCCTGGGGTTAGAATGGAAGCTGCTTCTGATAGTAAGCTGGGAGTAGCTGCCTGGGTACCCATGCAGGGGAGCAGAGAGAAAGTGCCCTGTTCATCTCTGGCCTTGCAATACCCATGGCTCCCATCTGCTTTTTGAAGCGCTGCTGGTACATCACTTCCCTGAGCTCGGAAACCTGCCATCACAGCTCTCGAGAGTAGCTCTCCTCCCGAGGCTGACGAGCAGCAAATAAGGAGGGTTTTGTTTTGCTGTCGTCTACCTCAGCACATTCGATGGGGAAAATTAAAACAGACACATGAGCGGATTAGGTGTCAGAAAACGTCTAATTATGGCTTATAAAATTACCGGCTCAGTGGCTTACGAATGGAAACGTGCAGAGGAACCCTGTATCAGTGTAGCCTCCAGCTTATCCCTGAAAGCCTCAGCTCCAGGGAAAAGGGAAAGAAGAAAACCCTCCAGAGCAGTCCTCTACTGCCATGGAAAATGGAGAGAGTCTGGTTCCCTGGGAGCAGTTTCAAAACTTCCCTCTGCCGTACCCTATGTTTCAAAACACCCTGTCTCCTGGAGGATAGTAAAAGATCATGTTGCTATTCATTACATAGATCCTCTCTGCCCACTCTCAGCTCCTTACGTGGTTTCTGTCATGGTTTTTGCTGAATGGTGCTGACGGATGCTGCTCTTCACACCGCCGCAGGGCTCAGAGACTGTGCCCACATCTGTGGTGCGTCAAGAAATTCAGACAGAGGCCTTTACCCCTCTGAATTTACAATTTGATGGCCTAACAGTTATGGTTTGGTTATGGTTTAATGTTACAGAACGATTTAATACTTCTCACTTGTAACAATTTCCGATGGAATGCAGGCATGACAGCAAATGCATTTTGGTCTCAGTCTTGAGCATCGTATGTTCTATGGTGTAACCTCCATATGTTGTAGCCTACAGGACAAAGACTGTCCCCAGAGCTGTCTGCCAGGGCATGGCAAGGCAGAGGCGTGACTCCCTAGGAGGTAATTACTCACTTATCAAAAGTTACTGTGAGTTTTTGATGGACCTTGTGGACATGCAAATTGCGTACACACAGTGGGAATTCACCAAGGCTTTTCCCAGCAATCACCATATGTGTTTCAGAGCGAGTGTTTCAGTGAAACTTTGGTGCAACAGCAGTGATGTTGTATGTATGACAACTATGGTTTTCTTTTAAGCTTTCTGCAAGATAGCCAAAATCTCTTCTTTCAAAACGTACCAGCTGCATCTTTAACTGTTGGAGAGCCTGTATCCCTCCCTCTCAATAACTAACACCCCATTCCCGGTGTGTTGTATCCATCTTTCTGGCAGCTCAGAAGCTAAGTGCTGCTGCAGAGTCCAAGGGCCAAATCTTGGATCAGCTTAGCTTGGTATCATATAGGCCGTATATGCAACGGCTTTTCCTCATAGTGACTCATGAATATAGGTGTGCCCTCAACTTCTTTTGGATCATTTAAATGGAATAACTCAAATGGAAAGGGAACGCCTTATACTTTGCTTGGTCTGCTTGTACTGGTTGTGCCACAGCACTGGTGAAAACCCAGAGTTTTCATCCTGCCTTAGAGAGATCCTGGGCTCAAGGAGTTTTTCAGACTGGGCTATGTTTTATGGGAAATAGTGTTTGTCATTTTGTGTTTCCAAATGGTCGCAAGAGATGTGTATCCCTGGGCTTCAAATCTCTATCCTTGGAATATTAGCTGTGCAAACCTAATGAGTGTTTTGCTCAGTTTTTCTATGCAATTTCCTATAATGCCTCAATGTTGTAACCAAGATGTTCTCCTTGAGAAACTCCCTGAGCTACTAGAGTAGGTGCACGACCTGGACCACTAACAGTCCTCACAGTAAGCAGTCAGATCATCTTAGTAAAAACAAGAACTGACGGGTGGATTTGGCAGGTGATGCTCTCAGCACTGCATATTTGCTCAAGCACAGCGTCTTCAGGTTGCTGCAGTTATCATACACATAGGTATACTTACTAGTAGAAACATGGTCTGAATATTTGGGGCCAGCTTGGGGCCAATGAGGCTGTGAGCAAATATGTTAGTCCTAGTTGTAGCTCTTGTCATGAGATGGCTTTGATGGGGTGTCCCTGTCACTCCATGAGCAGAGCATGACCAGAAGAGCCAGTTTGCACACATGGGTATCTGTGCCACTTTTGGTCAGCACTGTGCACTGTTTAACATCCTAAAGGAGAAGTCCTGGCCAATGTGGTATATAGCAAAGAGCAAAGTCCCTACAGAGCTGAGATTTCAGAGGACTCTACCAGAAATACAGCTTGTCAGGTTTATGGTTCAGCTTCCTCTTTCTTTCGTGCAAAATTGCTTTTATTTTGTTTTGGTTTTCACTTTTAACTAAAAATTACCTTTTTCATGTGCACATCTGCTTTCCAGCCCAAATCTTGTTATTTATATATCGTACTACTGACAACCAAGCTGTTCTGGCTGAAAACCAAAGTACTTTTGTGAAAAATGGCATTAGTCCCTCATGGGAATTGTGGTTTTCAGCACCTTCTGCTTCCATTCTCCTTTCCAGGCCAAGTTTTGTCGCAACCTGCAGCTCCCAGGATGTGCGTAGACACAGGGAGCATGTGTGCTAAGCTATGAACATCTTTAGCTCTCAAGGTCTTGTAAGTTTCAGTGGGAAAAAAGACTAAAACCAAAAGGGGGGGGTAGGGAGGGGAGTAAATGAAAGCCTTAAGGGGCAATAACTGAAGCTCAGTGACACATTTTTGAGTCATGATATTTCACCAAAAAATATTTTTCTCCTACGGAAATTTCTGATAAACCCAAAATTGTGTATCAGCACTTCCTATAGGAAAATACCTTTTCCTCCAATTCTCAGTCTAGTCTGCTCCTATAACAAGAAACAAAGTTTTGGCTGTAGTTGGCTTATGTGGGATTATAGCATCCCGACCAAACGCATCAAAAGCCTTCAAGATATTTCATAGCAATATTCTCTGGAGTTCCACAATGTTTTTCCAGCATCCTGAAATTCAGGAAGGTATTTTGAGACATGAAAAGTTTATTTGCAGAGTTACCAAGCTGGAGGAGTAGCTGCCTGAAATCAATCTAATTCCATTGACTTTAGTGCTACAGTGATTTACAGCACTGGCGAGTGTCGCTCAGTGATTTGAGCTCGCAGTTTGCTGTGCGTAGAGCTTGTGCTACTTTCATTTACCCATATGGGGAAAGTGGTATAATGGGGCTGCAACTGTGCAACTGCTATAAATGTGCTTGTTTCTACGAAGGGATAGGATTTTGTGTGTGTGTTTAGTTGTTTGGTTGGTTGGGTTTTTTAATTTAGCTGTGTTTTGCTCCTTACAGCTACCTGACAGGAGGATGGAGCCAGGAGGGGGCTGATCTCTTCTCCCAAGTAACAACTGTTAGGACAAGAGGAAACGGCCTCAAGCTGCACCAGGGCAGGTTCAGATGGAGATGAGGAACAATTCCTTCCCCAGAGGGTGCTCAGGCACTGGAACAGGCTGCCCAGGGCAGTGCTGGAGTCACCGTCCCTGGAAGTGTTCACACACCGTGGAGATGAGGCCTCAGTGCCATGGGTCAGTGGTGGCCTTGGCAGTGCTGGGGAATGGTTGGACTGGATGGGCTTAAAGGTCATTTCCAAACCAGCTGATTTTATGGTTCTATGTCCACAGTAGTGGTTTTCTGCTATTAACTGAGGTTTGCAAATTATAGCACCTGTGTTGAAATACTGAGAACTGGGTGTATGTCCCACCTGAGAAGAAAAAAAAAAGCTTTTTTCAGTTTAAAAGTTCCTTTCGGTGTCAGAAAATAACACATTCAGCTCTGCCAATCCATGGAAATCACTGGTTGTGTTTATACAGCAATTAAAGGGGGATTACAGCTGCCGTGGAGCTCAGCACCCTGTCCCCTCCCCTGCCCACACCAAGAGACTCAAAGCTGCATTGTTCCCTGTAGCCGTCAGCACCAGCCTGGGGACAAGGTGCGTCGTGAAGGTGAAGATGGGCGAGGATGGTTTCTGCCAGGGAATGAGATTTAAAGAAAGAAAAAAACTAACAAAAACAAAGAAGAAAGGGTGGGGAAGGAGCAATAGTTTTGTTTTCTTCTTCCAAAGGTGTTTTCCATAGCTGCCCTTGGTGCAGGCCAGTGGGGAAGGGAAACTTCTGTTCCAAGTGCACCCTGGAAATCATGCTTCAGGGCATGTGTTGTACAAGGTTCTGTACAAGTATGTGGGCAGAGGTTGTCCTTGCCCTGAAAGCAATGACTTAGCATGAAGGACTCTGTTTGGAGGCGGCATCCTCTTGCTCTGCTCAGGGGAGCCTCACACTGGGGACGGGGTGAACCAGAGAGGCAAACTCATGTCTCTGCTTCAGCAGGGTCGCTTGGGCTCAGCAGAGCTGGACAGCCAGCTGTCCTGCTCCCCATGGAAACAGCCTCCTGTAGCTCCCATCCCTGCCCAGACAGACCTAATCCTGCCTCCACAGTCACCCTGAGAAGCCTCCCGGCCCTCTTATCAATGAGGATCTCTTTGGCAAATATTTACAAGGCTGCTGTGCAGTGGGGGTGGTGAGCGAAGGCGGGCGGCGGGGGCCCATGTCGCGGAGAAGGCACTGACTGGGACAGGATGGGGTGCATAGCACAGCCACAGGGTTCCTGTGGTGTGTGGGGCCACATCAGCCCCCCCATCACCCTCACACGCTGGGGAGACCTGGCTGTGTTCCTGTGGGTTACAGCATCCTGACCTCTGCTGCTAGCAGAAAACCCTTAAAACAAGTGTCAGGGTGAGTCCCCCAGGAGGGGATGATCCCTCGGTGACAGGGAGCATGGCAAGAGGTGGGGAGACATGGTTTTTCCTCAGATAGAATGGTTTTTCTTGCAGAGAGGGGAGGTTTAGGGAAGAAGGGGATCCCTGTTCCATGCCAAGTACAAGTTCAAGTGCTGAGGAGCCACAGGCTATCCAGCAACAGCTTCGTAGTTAAATAGTCACATAGCTTCATTCTCAGCTTTCAGGGTTTTGGGTTTTTTTAGACCCAGCAGAGAACAAAATGCATCACTTATCCTGCCTCATGGGCAGGGTAGAGGGTTATCCAGAAAACATGTCCTCTGGACAAAGCAAGCAGCAGAAGAGACACTGATCCCTCCCCAGTGTAAAGTACAAATTCAAGCCCATGCATGGGTTACCCTGATGGTCGCATGGGCATTTAGTTCCACTTGGTGGTAGGGCAGGAGCTGTTTTGGTGGTGCTGCTGCAGAGGTTATAAACTGAAGCCTCTTGAGCAGAGCCAACGTGTGGGCTTGAGAAGCAATGCCTGGTGGGGTTTTACAGCCCTGCTTGGGAAAGGAGATTGGCACAAGAGAGAGAAGCAGAAGAGGAGGCCTTTTCATTAGCGATAAGGAGACAACGCACACACGGTGCCACCAAGTTTTAACACAGCAGCTCAAAGTGTGGGACTGTGAGAGAAGCTCAAGCAACCGATGAGAGATGATCCCAGTAGTGGCACCTTGGACAGACCAGTGAGAGTCAAAATGAGTCACAAGGAGGCACTTCCTGCCCAGCCTCTCCATTCCTGGATGGTTCATGTCGGTACAGGTCAGGCTGCATGTCCAACACCCAAACCTCAAGTGCTCAGGACTGCATAGCCAGGTTTGCAGCTGAAATTCACAGCGAAACTGGTGCTCACCCCACCCATGGGGGCACACGAGGCTTGGGCAATATGAAGGGAACATGGGGATCTTCAAAGGAATTGAAAAGGAAAACACCGCTCCCTGCCAAAAACCCACACACAAAAATACCGCCAAAAAAAACCAACCCCAAAAAACAGGCTTTGGGAAAGCAACAGGAAACAGGAAAGAAACAGGAAACCCAGCTTCTGCTCTGACCTTGGTCATGGCTATGGATGCACCGAACTGGAGTCTTCACTCTTTCACACCTAGGTCCATAAGTGCCAGTGCATACAGATGTAAGCTCACTTCTTTTCTTTCTTTTCCCACTGCAGCATGCAGTCAGTTGTGCCTCATGAATGAAAGGTGAATGTGAAAGCTGGAGGGGCTTTGCTACATTGCTAATGGTATATAAAATAAATGGGGCCTGAGAGCCATTGAGCTGGAAGCAATAATCAGCCTTTGTGGTAACATCCTTCTCCCTGGACAGGCAGCATTGAGAGCACAGAATCACAGAATCTTAGAATGGATTCTATGGAAGGGACCTTAAAGCTCATCCAATTCCAACCCCTGCCATAGACAGGGACACCTTCCACCAGAGGAGGTTGCTCCAAGCCCCGTCCAACCCTGCCTTGGACACTTCTGTGGGGATTAGCTAGCACCACATAGTGCAGTACAGTAAGTAAATGATATCTGGAGCCTTTTGCAGCACTTGGCTTTTTACATCTCCCTGCGTTGCTCTTTCACGCTGTGCAAACTAACCAGTGGGAAAGGAGACCAGCACAGAGGAAGATCAAGAGCCACTACAGTTTTGGGTTGGTTCTGAAGTGCCTTTGCACACACATCCCATATCCCTCTTTACATCAGGACGATGCTAATTACGGAGGTAGCACTGTCAAAAACCCGGGCAAAGGAGAAAAACTCCCATCTCCTCCTTGGGTTTGAGCCTCAGCTTTGTCTCTGCTGCCTGCCGAAAGGCAAGTGGTGCCCAGCAGACTGCGTGGCTTGCAGGGCATCTAGTGGCCGGATGCTGTACGAGTGCTCAGGGCGTTGCAATGCTTCCCGTATACTCTCTTCTAACAGTAGCCTGCTCATCCTGAACAGGTTAGTGTCCCTCATTGCACAAATACAACCAACCCCTGCAGGCCAGAAGTGTTGCCACTACTCTGATTTAAAAGATGCTCTCCCTTTCCTTTCCCTTCGCTCCTTCCCAAAATGGCTGTTTTGGATAAGAAGCAAAACTTTGGAGGTGGTTTCAATCCTCTCGCTGGTGAACGCCTGGGAATAATGCTTAGTGGCAGTGGCATCCTTTCACACAATACTGTGGCTTTCCCAAGTGCACCAAGGAGCACCCGAGTGCAAACATCAGTCTGGAGGAAGCCTGCTACTACTCCATCATTTTTGGTTGCAGATTTGGCACAGGCATGTCTCAGCTTAAAAACACTGAAGAAATCACAGAATTGGGTGGGAGAAAGAAAAACATCACACCCTATTTTGCAAAGCGAACATTACTTAGCACGCTATGGGAGTTCAGGACCGAATCTGCCTCTGCCAGCAGTGAGATGCCCAGGAAAGCATGGCACAGCCGTGCCTGTGGGCCATCCCTGGCTTCAGGGGTGGAAAAGGGGCAAGTAAGAGCCAGGGACACTGCAGTGGCACCAAATGCTGCCTTTGCTTTCTTTAAATATTCATAAGATGATACCTATGAATCAAACAGTCCCTGAAAGTACAAGTGCAATGTAGCAGATTGGAGGCTGATAAAAAAGACTCTTTTGTAAGGACCTGTGACTTGTGTCTCCTGGATTTTATAGGAAAATGCACATAAAAGCGATTACTGGGGTGTGAATAATTTCATTTCGTAATGGCCTGACAGTTTTGACAGCTCTGAGCTTGTTATCTATCACAAACTTTCTTGATCTCCTAACTTTAATGTGACTTTTAATTATACTTTCATCTGAGTAAAAGGACAGACAATCTATAGTCTGGTTTCCATTCAGTCTAACATATTTAAAGCATAAGGGAAACTTTTCCTCCTAGCAGGCTAAAAAGGGTGATCTGGGTGTCTAATGTAAAAAAAAAATCAATGTAAAAAAAACAACAACCCGAACACACACAGTTCGGAGTTTGTTCTCCCTACACATGGAAGGTGAATCAGTGCTTCCTTTCCCTCCCTTTTTGGAGTTTTTGGGGGACCCATCTTCTCATGGCTATGCCAGTGTTTGCTGGTGGAGGTTTGAGTTTGGAGTGCAGCTGTGGGTGTTATTCCCAAGCAGAGCGTGGTCAGGGCGATACTTCTGGGAAGGAGATGGGGACATGAGGATGCCCCTGAGAGGCTCACTCTGCACCAGGCTTGGCAGTGGTGCAGGGGTATCCATGTGTCCCAGGCTACAGGTAGGCTTCAGAGCTCTCTCTGGAGACAGTTTATGGCAAATGTCATTTAAACACTATGCCAATCCAGTTAATTGCTCTCCACGGTTGAATCATTCTTTCCATTCAGAACTTAAAAAGCAAAAATCATCTGATCACCACAGGCCTGCGTTACCAACACCTTTGCCATGGACCTTGCTGGGAGAGCTTACCTTGCTGGTAAGCTGCATGGCCTCTCCTAAAAGACCCTTTTCATTTCCAAAACACAGGCTTGCCTTCCCAGTCATGCCGTTGCTCAGCAGCATTGTGCATCTTGGTCCTTACGGCCCATGTTCCTCCAGCTCAGCCCTGGTCTGAGAGGAATGCCATTAGAGACCAGCACTAGAAGGCTAGGTACATTAAGGATTGTAAACAACTTGGAAGATAAAGTGAGGGACATCTCATACACTGAATGAGGTAAAATGTGAGCAGGAGCTAAAGTGCAAATCAAAGTTAGGAAGATTATACTAAACCTATAATAAAATCCATAATGAACAAAGCCTACTGTGTTCTGCCAGATCAGTCATTTAGAAGTTAGGAAGGACCAAAGTTAGGGATGCTTGTACAATACATTTTTTTTCTCCTGTGTATGTGCATTAAAGCACATTCTTTCATGTCATCATCATATATTAATTTTTCTATATGACCTGTTAAGAGCATGCCTTAGAATATTGGAAAGGAGCAGCACATATGACCAGAAGGCCTCTGGAGTTGCAGAGGTATTAAATAGATCCCATACATCGGTTGTTTGTTGGTCTGTCTAGTGACAAGCTGCTGTTTATCTTATGATAAAAGAGCATGTTAGGGAAATGCCTCTTTCAACTGCATTTGTATAGAGAATGTTTTTGTAGAGAGAAAATATTAGGGAAAGGTAAGATGAGAAAAGTTGCATAAAAAAAAGAGTAACTTGAGAAATTCAGGGGCAATAAATCACTGCAGCAGATGGCATTCATCTGTGAATGCTGTGCCGAGCTATCAGCCTAAAACATCGCACAGGAGTGTGCCATTAAAATGCAGACATAATATCTGCCCATTTTCACTGCCCATCATTGTAGTGCCTGGGCAGGTAAGAGGTGACTTGATTCTGCCTGCCAATATCTAAAGGTGCCACCAGAGCCCAACCAGTGTTCCCACCACAGCCTTGGAAAATTCGGCTCAGTGGATTATGTGTCCATTTACTTGCTAATTCTCTTAACTATAGCAAAGAAGTGCAGTGAAAGAAGTGTATTCTGAAGAATATTTGTTAAATCCACAGGATATTGATTTGCAATGATCTTCCTTCCAACTTACACACTTGGAGAGAAAAATGCTTTATGTCGAGCTCATATGTCTTTCATCCTAGGTTTTAGAGGGCTTTTGGATGTGTTGGTCCCATGTATGAGGAGACAGCCTGCGATATGCCTACATATGATTCAGATCAGGAATTAAGTCTTATGTTGCCACCAGTGTGCAACACAGCAGAGGCTGTTCTTGCTGTCAGGATCATTCTACAGACCCATCATGGTCACCCTGAGTGGGACTTTTCAGGTAATTCCCATGGTTGGGATACAATGGATGAGAAATAATATGTCTTAATCCAGTCTTGGGTCTACAAGATAGAGCATGATCCATGAGAAAGCATCCCCAGCTGGTTGGTGGGAGCTGCCTGTTCTCCCAGAGAAAAAGGTTAAGTAGGGACCAAGTTATAACATACTGGGAGGGTGCAATCAGCATGACAGCCAAAAGGAAAAAACTCACCAGCTTTATCAGATTTGGGATTTCCAGCAATTCTTTGAAAGTGTTGGCAAAATAATGGGCATAAGGGAATCCAGGAAAAGATGCCGAAGTTAGCACATGGATTATGAAGCTCACATTGAGAGCTTGGGAAATTGCAGACTGCATAAACTGGGACTTGAGTGACAGTAAGTAAACCCCTTCATCTCTTCAATCCTATTTTTGCTCTTCCTCACCTTGCAGATCACAGTGTGAGGATAAATTCAGTAGAATACTGTGAAGTTATGGCAGGTCACAGTTGCCTAAAATAAGGGAGTCTTTGCATTTGGGAACCTGTGATGTGGTTCGCCTGTCGTTTAAAATTTGGCAAAGAAAAGGGAAATAAAGGCTGGTTAGGAAGCCATGGTTGTGGCAGTGCACGGGTGTTTCTGCCATATATATAATTATCTAAATATATATATTCTAACAAATAAACAGTGCACAGATATAATTGCTGTTGGAGCAACCTGCCATGTCAGTGACACAGGTTTATAACAGGACAGAGAAACAGGGTCTTGGGGACCAGCTTTTGCCTGGCGGGGAGAAAGGAGGGAACAACACGTGCACACAGGGATGCAAGCCTAATTGGGTAAACTCTTTGCATTGGCTTGTGATTGGGAAAATTGTTCCTCTCTTCTAGATTAAAGTGGGAGATGCTGGCTTTATGCCCTGTGAGTCCTGTTCAGAATATATACAGAGTTTGGGTACTTTCTTTTACAATAAAGAAAAACAGTGTTGTTTCATTTGCCAGTCCTAAAATGATGATTTGTAAAGAAAAGAAAATTGATTTCAAGGCCACAGGAACAAATCAAGGGGTCAATTTTGACTTTAATTCCAACAATTAATTAAGGAACTCTTCTGGAAAGGTTTGTAAAATGAATATTGATCTCTGATCTCAGGCACTCTGCAGTCATGTCTCCGTTCTGGTTTATATCCTTCCATTTTGATTTATAGATTGGGTTTAGCAATAGTGGAGCTACATGACAGGGCTGCTCAGCAGCAGTGTGCAGGCACTCATCCTGAGAGCACAAAGCTCATTGCAGTCATCTCCACAGTGGAGCCAGAATATTGTGACAGCAGGAGCAGATGGATATCTTGCTTCTGGTGTGTGCTTTGGTGACCAGGACTCAGCTGCTGCTGTCCTGCCTCAGCTTACCCTCCTGCCTCCCAGTGAATGTCCCTCTGAACAATATTTTTGTCTCTACAGCAGTGTAAAATGAACTAAATTCTGCATTGCTGAGAGCGTAAGAAAGCATTTGGTACCGGAAGAAGCAGAAATAGTCGATAGCCTTTGTTTGAAAGGAAACTGGTCTGTGGAAGGATGGCCAAGGTTGTGTTTGGGTTTTTGAGTTGGCATTTCTTCATGGCAGGGCTGGGGTCTTTTGCTACCAGATATCTGATTGCTGAAGAAGAAGTATGGGAAGGCACAAAGACTCCTCCTGGTACTTGCTGCAGATGGGTTTGCTCCATTTTAGATGTCCTGCTCCATTTTGAATGTCCTGCTCCACAGCATGGGCACTACAAGGGTCGGCAGAAGTACAGACTTCACTCCCTGAAGAGTGTGCCTTTTCTCCTTCATTGTCTTTATTCTCTCTCTTCTTCCTACTCCATTTGTTCATGGATTCAAGTGGAGGACATAGCTCTGTTTTCTGTCAACCCCTGCTCTGCCATAAATGGGGAATTTTCAGAAGGGTTAATCTGAACAGCTGTCTTTAGCACTTTACTTTTCTCTTCTTCTTGCCCAGTTTCCCTTCTTCTTGCAGATACCCTTTATACTGACTGCAAAACACAGATTTCTCCAGCTGAGTGTGTTGAGTTTGCCAGGAAAATTGCCTCTGCCCAGAAAAAGTTTGGTGACACCAAAGCACAGTGAGTGATTACATCAAATGAATTCCTAGCATCACCTAGACCTAAACCAAGTAACATCAGATTTAATGCTATTGCTGCAGGTAGAAGCATGGGAAGCAAAGTTCTAGCTTCAGAAAACACTCCTACCTGCTCACTCTAAACCATGTTTGCTCTTCACTTGGAGGATAATCAGATTGACAGGTGATAGATATTCAGCACAACTTAAAAAGATTAGGTGTGAATTTTAGTCAAGGTGTAGAGTAAATAGTAAAAATCAAGGTTTTTAACATTGGGAATTACCACATGGCTGAAAAGCACCCCTGGCTCTGAAATACAGCTGGTGTTTAGAGTCTTATTGTTTTGTTTACTACTGCGTTTAGAGCACACCCAGCTAGTTAGCCAACTACTTATAAAACATATTTAATGTTTGGAGGCACTCAGTACAGCTATAAAGTGATTTTTAAGGGCATGCAAACATAATGTGTTAACAGCATTACATGCACTTGAGTTCCCTCTGGAAAAAAAAAAGAAGCAAAGAACACAAATGAACCCCCTTTCTGAGTAGACGCAATTTTCTCATCCAGAGTTTTGCAGATGAGCTACAGCTCAAACTGGCTGACTTCCCGGTACTTGATAGGAACCATTTAAAAGAATAAACTTGAAGAGATCAATACCCCTTACATACTAAAAGTGTTGTAGCAGTGGGTACTCCAGGGCTGTTAAAAACTCTGTGATAAAGGGCTACTCAGAAATTAAACAAGAAGAAGGTGAAAAACCCACCCTTTAGTTGTAGGGACTTAGTCCCATTTCATTGCATTGGGGATTTATCTGCAAAGCTGGAGGCTGATGACAGTCTTTCAGGCAGGTTTTCCTCTGGTTTTAGTCCTGATTTATACAGGTAGCAACAACAATATCAGACAAAAGTCTGTGAGCAGGCAGAGATGAGAAGAGGCGCCGGGGAGAGAGGCACCCGTGTGTGTGTTTATCCATTTATGAAAATAGGGAATCTAGAGGCAAACATGCTCAGCAGTCCCTTGGTGCAGATAATTGAAAGTGAGTGCTGAAAGCATGCTCTCCCGTTTCATGCTCCAAGGGTTAACAGTCTTCTGGGGCACTTAAGATGAAGCTCCTTTGAGAGTCCACATGATATCTCGTGCCTATCCCTCAACCATTACTTTGTTTCTCCTTTCAGTAAATTCTTATTATTTAGGACAGAGTGGTGGTTATTTTTCCCTGGCAAAACTCATGCTGGCTCACCCTTCACATATTATATTCATCAAGAGGCTCTACAGCTTTCCCTAAGGATCTTTGCTGCTATTTTTCCTGGTAGTGTGGGGAGGGACTGGGAGTCCTAGGAGAACCATTAGTTCTTTTGAAAGGATTGGTATGGACCTGGCCTCCTTCCAGTCCCTCTGCTGCAGAAATTGTAACTTATCATTTATAAGCATACATTATTTTTGTTAGCAGTTCAGCTCCTTCATTCTCAGTTCCTTCAAATTTTCTGGATGGGTGCCATGGAAACACAAATGATTTATTATAATTTAGTGGCTGGGATTGAACGAGCACCTCTTTATCACCATCTGTACATCTCCATCAGCTCCGGGCATGGTGCAGAGAAACCCAGCCTCAACACCTAGTGCAGGAGGAATAGTAGGATCCAGCAAAGGGATAAAGAGCATGTTCAGCATTGGCTGCTGAAGTTGCCCAGCCATGTGGCAATGGCAGCAGCCATTTTACTCTTGATATGGGGGAAGAACCCAGTTTGCTGTCTCCTTCACACCTTTCTTAAGTGTGTTGAGTTTTTGAACTGGAAGGAGTAAAACCAAGAAATGCCTCTCCTTCTGCATGCTGCAATACAAACATATTCATATATTCAGGCACCCATCAGGGCTGGTAAAGGATGTTACTCCGCATTAGTAATTTTGGCGGTGCACCGAGGTACATGCAGTGTCCCATGTCTAGCTGAATCTCAGCCTTTCCTGTGAAACTGATGTGTAAGCCCATGTCTTAAACTTGTTTCCCATTATCTGAACTTTTGCTGCTTTGCTTTGCGACTCTTCTTGCTGTCCTGTTGGCATGGAAATAGAAATCAGAACCGTGACTGAAGACCCTTCAATGGAGCTCAGTGAACCCTCCCTCTTCACTGATGTTTACAGATTTTTTTTTCCAGTTGCCCCAGATATTTTCTTCCACTCAGTAGAAGAATCTCCTCAGAAATATTGCAATACAAGAAGTAATGAATCTGTGCCATTCTATTGCACGTAGGAATGCTACATGTGCTGTGCTAATGGATTTATTAGATAGAGTAATGCAACAAGCCTGCTGCTACCTCACATCTGCATGCACCTGTGGACACACATAATGCTGCCTTATGTTAATAGCAGGATGGCCAAATAATACAGGGCAGCAAACTTTCTCTCCTGAGGTTATTTTGCTGGTGCAGACACCAAGACCGAGCCATTTAAACTAGAAGATGAAGATCCCTGAGGCTGAACATAAAATATTTATATGAAGAGACCATGGACCAATAAATTTCAGTTATAAATGTTTACAGCTGAAGGTAGTTATAAATAACCTCCAAAAGCAATATTTCAATTTGCACTTATTGTACTACATGTTATATTTTCAGGAAACAATAATAATTGTAGCAGGACATGGAATTAGCTCATGTTTAATGAATGATTACCCAGTTTAGTTGTGATCGTTATAACATCAGGACACAATTAAAACTGTGAAATGTTGTTTATTCTGGAGAGATGGGACTGTTTCTCCCTGGCTACCATTTATATGTCCGCCAATGTATAATCTGTTCATTAAATCGTGACAGAGGTGGGTAATAGATTTGTCTGACAATTCCTGGTTCTTGAATTCCCAGTCATCTGACTTCAGCTGCGCAGGCTTCACATGGTCTTTGTCAACAAAGAGTTAAAACCAGGATAAAATTTACTCTTCATTGAGCTTAATGGCCATCTCCTACTGATCTGCAAGAACCCAACTGTAGATCATCGCCAGTCTTTCTCCACCTTTCCCTCTTGCGTGTTCACTCAGCATGGCTGCTTTCTTCTCATCTTCTTTAACTTCTGTATCTCTCATAGGGCAAGGCATAGGTTTGTTTCTTTATCATCTTGCTATTAAGCACTGAGTTTTAAAGAGAGAAATACATTATGTGGTGACACAGATGTAAATGCTGTGTCGACTTCTATGTTAGGTTGATCCAGCCTTGTCTGGTTCACAGGGGGTGGTTTATGCTATAAAAATGAGTTACTCTTGGTGTGAGGCAAGCACCTGCTAATAAATTCGGTTGTCACTCTCACCTTCTGGTGACTACAGCTGTCCTGTGGCAGGGACCAATAAGCTTTTTCCAGATGGGGAGAGCTCTTGGGTTGTCTCTCTGGCAAATCAATCTCAGATAGGGTGGGAGATAAGAGGGTTACCAATAACTCCATATTGACTTTGAGTTCAAGTTGGAGGACACTTACCTAACCTGAAGCTCTAACAGTTGGGCTTTACCTTTCACTAGGAATGGCACCTGTACAAAACGGTAAAGCACAGTCCTCAGGGTACTGTGAGAAATGCACAGAGAAGAGACATCTACTGAGGATGATTTATCCACCCTTGTCATAGGATGCCATGAGTCTTCTCCTAGGGAGGCTTATTGCTTGCTGTTCACTGTAGACAGCACTCCACAACAGTCTCTGACTGATGAGCTTTCACTAGACAGACAGCTCTTGCGTGGCTAAATATGGTGAAATGACATCTGTCCTCTCTAATGTTTTTGATACCCTCTGAGTGTCTCTAGTGTTGCACACTGTGATAATATTTCCCTGCCTTCTTTTCTGTCTGTCTTTGTCTTTCCCCAGTGCTCTGTGTCTGGCTGCCTTTATCTAGCCCACATGTCTCTGTGGAGAAACGACTGACTTCGGCAGGAAATATATTCTTAGCTTTTGCCAGAGAGGACATGACTTACTGCAAGGAGAGATGGGAGCTGTAGACAGGGTGAACCACAGTGCAAGGTGTCTCCAAAGCCCTGTAGAGAAAGGTCTTAGGTGTTTCTTGGCCAACCTGGTATTCAGGATATCCCTGGGTACATGAAGATGCCTGAAGGGTGATGCTTTAGAAGTGAGGTACCTCTATAACTTCAAGGCATGAGTCTTCATGATATTGCTGCGATTGTGTTGGTTTAAATATACAGAATCATAGAATCATAGAATAGTTAAGAGTTGGGAAAGACCTTAAGATCATCAGGCTCCTGCTGTGGGCAGGGACACCCCACTCTAAACCATGTCACCCAAGGCTCTGTCCAGCCTGGCCTTGAACACTTCCAGGGATGGAGCATTCACAGCTTCTTTGGGCAACCCATTTCAGTGCCTCACCACCCTCACAGTAAAGAACTTCTTCCTCATATCCAATCTAAACTTCCCTTTGCTCCAACAATTCCATGTCCTTTTTATGTTGAGGACACCAGAACTGCACACAATACTCCAAGTGAGATCTCACAGAACAGAGTAGAGGGGCAGGATCACCTCCCTCGACCTGCTGGTCACGCTCCTTTTGATGCAGCCCAGGATGCGGTTGGCT
>JAOEHY010046382.1:6591-21909 GCA_025447955.1 Psilopsiagon aurifrons
TTCAGACACTGGAAGGCTGCTATGAGGTCTCCACGCAGCCTTCTCTTCTCCAGGCTGAACAGCCCCAACTTTCTCATAACCTAATAGGTTTTCAATTCCTATATCAGAGATTGTTTCTTGAAGATATGGGTAATACTGGCAGTCAGTGAAGGTGGACACAGTACTTGTGTAGGTTGGTTGGAGCTGCAGAACTTTAGCCATAAGGCACAGTGTAAATTTGTACATAAAAACTTCTACACGTTGTAGAACTTAACACTAGTGGTGACCCAGTGTCATACTGTATCAGTAAGCTGAAGGGGACAGTAGGCAATTTCCGTCAGGTGTCAGTTCCCCAAATCTCTTCCTTTTATCAGCTGTACCTGTTCCCACTGGCGATAGTGTCATCATGTTGAAACTGGAATTGCATGTTTCTGATCTTGCTGGCGTGTGACAGCGTGATTAAAAATGTGTCTGACTGGTAGTCCACTTGAACACAGATAAAGGACAGTGCTACAGACTGAAGAGCTGCTTCTGGAAATTCATCTAGAGATTTATAAAAGAAATAATAATTGGTGGATTTCAATCATCAGACATGGTGGCAACAGTCCATGATATAAATGGCATTTTGACCTCTGTGCAGGATGTCTGGCTGACCTGAAAACTCAGGCCAATTTTTCATATTTACCTTGGTTGGTAGAGGTACAAAATTATGTATTGTGTAAAAGATAAAAAGTTACTTTTGTTTTCTCAAAAAGTGAGTATCTAGCATCAAATAAGGTCTTATTAACTCATCTAGTGTCTAAAAAAGACCTTATGCATAGCTGTATATATCTTCTAATACCTTTACTTGTTCTCAGTCCATGTGTCTTTATTTACTGGTATATAGCTAGAAAAATACAGTTTTTAGCTGATGTGCTCAGCTGTCATGTATTGTTTAGTCCTTGTGTGAACTGTTACAAATGTGTACATGTGTCTTAATGGATCAGTTCATTCAGAGATAGTACTAAGTTGCAACATTTAATCAGATTAGTTCTTTGTTTTCATGATAAATCAATAAACATCTCTTTTGATCACGTACATTACCCAAGTTTCGAGCAGAAGGAAAGCAAGTACCAAGAATGAGAAACCTTTATGCATCTTCCAGAAAGTCCCTGTGCCAAGTTTCACATTTACTGCACATTGTTTCCAGGTGTACATAGCAAAAATGCTGTTGCTATTCACTGCTATTTTGTATTTTCTGTTTTGAGCTGAGGGATTGGTGTTTTCAGCAAAAAATTCCCTGAGTTTAATCTGTCCCTCCCCATCAACTTATTCTATAATCTGCATTACCAGAATTCCTTACAGTTTCTGTTGCTGTTATCCCTACACCACCTTTGTGACAAAGGTGAAATGCCATTATCTGTGGTTTGCAGGTGAAGAATAGAGGTCCAGAGAGAAAGAGATCATGCACCAGATGTATAATGCTCCTAGGTGTTTGGTACACGCAGTAAGGGATGTGGCGGTGGGAAAGGTCGTGTGGGTCTGCAAGAGTGGGGTTCGCAATGCTGTTTTAGTCATGCAGGTTATGCACTCTGTGAATTAAGCACTGAAGAATGAGCTTTGCAGCAGTGTCAGTGTGTAAGAGCTGAACCTTGACACTCTTTTGCAGCTCTTCTAGGAGTGGTTTTGCTAGGATTCGCCAGCTGTTACCTTTCCTGAGTGTAAATAGCTGTGATTTCCTTGTAGGTATGGGTGACTGCTTGTTTAAGTACACAAGTGATGAAAATAATTATAAAGGTGCTGGTGAAGAAGTGTTAGAACAGTTCTTCAGGAAGTGGGAATGAAGACCAGGGTCATCCTAAGCCTGAAGGGCTTTGTCCTGTGTCTCATTTGGGAGTGACCTGCCCTTGAGCACGAGGCAGGGCTTTGGGTGGTTGCTTGCTGCTGTGACTGCCAAGGGCATGTCATTAAATGATCTTTGGCAGCCTTGTGAAAAACAAGAGAAATCATTTGTGCTTAGAGGTTGGATCTACTTAATAGAGATGGTATAGACCAAAAGAATGTGATATTCTTGGGTCACAGGTAAGAATAACTGTAGTCCAGTGTGGACAGTGTATTCGGGAAATTCTGGTTTCAGGTGATCTTGTTAATTTGGGCCTCAGTAACTTGATAAAAATCACATCTTAAACTGCTGAGTTGGAGTCAGTGGGTTATTTCTCTCTATAACTTAAAAGTAGATTTAAGCCATTGGAGGAAGTGCTGCTTCACAGACTGTTCATTGACTGTGCTGCTATTGCTGCTTACCCAAGAATTTGCATGTTTGAAACTGATTTTACAAATAAAATTGCCCATACTTTGGTGACTTAAACTTGCAAAGGGGGAAGGGTTAGCAAACAGCATCTTTCAGTATTGCTTCTTTTCTGCTGCTGCTCTGGCTGTAATGCAGAGGCAATTTGGTTGGGCCTTCCCTTTTTTTGCTACTCAAAGGTTGGGGTTTTTTTAAATAGAAATAGAGAAGGCAGAAGCAGTGATTGCTGCAGGGAAGTACTATGGAAACCTGTCACGACAACAGTTTCAACTGAAAGTGAATCTTCAGCTGTTTAAAAAGTCAAAGTGTTTGTCACATTCTAGTGTCTCCTCTAGAGGCAGAGTTGGAGAGGAAGGAAATATATAGAGAGGTGTGGAAGAAAAAAGACATATTCTTGCTTTTCACTTGGGGAATATGCATTTCCGGGCTCAGACTTGCAATCATGTATCTTGCAGTGGACTTATTATTTGAGAGCTAAAATTGCCTGATTATTTAATGTGTCCTAATGTTGTGCAATCACTATTGTCCTTTGTGGTTGATGAGACACATTTGCTGTAAAATCTAGCTTGTGTTTCCTACTTCTTCTTTTGAAAGAAAACATGGGTAGAGTCTTCCGTTCTTGGAAGGAATTATTCACTGAATTCAGCTGAAAACAAGTTACTGTTGGTGCATACAGCAATAGTTAAATAAATATACCTTTAGCATACGTGTCAATTGTGGGTGATTGTCCATATTTTCCAGATGGAAAATGTGAAGCATGATGTGAATATGTTAGATCCCCAGTCACTTTGTATTTGCTCTCTGTGCCCTTGCTGGAGAAAATAGCATCAAATGCGTTTTGTTGTTACCAGTAAAGTACACAGAAGACAAAAAATGACGTGAATATGCTACTGCTAGTAATGTTATGATTGATAGATTCACTTTGGTCTCCTGGTACATCCACAGTGCCTTTTAAAACTTGGTAGCTGTTCCAGCACTATGCCAATGCATGGTAGTGTCGATATAGCTAGATATATATGTGAACATTAATGTTTCTGAATTAAAAAAAATGTTTGGAATGCCAGTGATTAATCTCTAAAATAAAGTGTTCAATGGCACTACGTGGGGATATTCTGAAAATGTGCAGTGAATTCAGATACCAAAGTATTTCACATCCCTGTGGTCACTGAAGTTCCTGGGCATATTTTGTAACGCCTGTTGGTCATGTTCACTGCTACTAGAAGTATTGGAAAGCAGTACCTAGTAAAGAGAGGCTACGTAAAGGAGATACGTTTTTTTAACTCAAAAAGCACGGCTTTTCTTAAAGGGTTTTTAAGAAAAAAAGAGTATAAGAAGTCATTTTGGTGTTGAAATCATTCTAAACTAGCAGTTTAATCTTTTTTACTGTGTAAACATAGGAAAATAGAGGCTTTCTTTTAAAATTAACAGAAGTTTTAATTTCACACTGAGTTTTTACTGCTGAGTTATAAACCCTTGAAAAGAGTAGACATGGTGATAGTCTCTTTTGTCCTGTAAGATGCTGATCTTTCAGATTTTGATGAATCTCTGTGCAGTTATTAAAATGTGTATACCGAATTGGAAACAGATTATGGGATTGTGCAGAATTTGCTTTCAGCTGTGATATAGAAAGCTTTGTATCACTTTGCCATTGTGCACTTGCCCTATATAGAGGAAATTTAGAAAGTTTAATGCAATTAATGGCCAACTGTGACACAGTATTTTTGTGGAATTCTTCACAGCTCCTCTCCTGTGTAAATGGTTAATCAATGTGGATTGACAGATTGTGTGTCTGGGGTTTTTCTTTCTTTTTTTTAATCCTGTAGGTGTTTGTGACTCATAAATGCAGAATTAGACCGAAAATCTGGGACTGGATAATGGAGTATTTGCAAGTACTTTACTGCACTTTTCAGTGCAGCACAACAAATAGCTTGCACTTTCCGGTGTTTATTTGTAAGGATTTATTATTCTGTCACCCTCCTAATCCCATCATTTCTGTGCCTGTTTTTATGATAGTGCAAGAAAGTGGTTTATAAATAGTTTCTATAAATGGGTATTCCTGAAAATACATCTGATCTGAACAATATTTTTATATAACTGTCTTTTATGGTAAAGTAATAGGTGAAAATTGAGAAGTCATTAATGTTTTATTTCCCTTCACTTTGCTATGAATCATCACTTAACTGTTTGCCAAAATCTTTATACCCTGTTTAGTGACAATTTAATGTGAGACTCAGCTGAATAGTTTTTAAATTCACTCATGGTTCTTTTCTTTGAAGATTCATCTTGATTAATTGGGCAGTTGCCAACAAAATGTTAAAACTTAATATTCCCTTGTAGATGGGATGTTCTAAATACATATTAACTTAGAGCTTGATAATGCTTTTTGAAGAATATGGATAGCTTTACTGGTCCAAAAATTGTAGATATTAAATGAATTCTAAAGAATTAGCAGCTATTCATTTTGTTAAGGTAAAAAAAGAAAAAGTCAGAACACCTTAGAAAGCTCAGAAACCACTTTGTGTGTTAGATCTTCCCATTGAGACTAGTTATTTTGAAATATGGAACAGTTTGGTTTCGTACCAATTAGTAAATGTCATTTGTGATCACTAAAAAATTATTCCTCATAGAATGCCCATCATGAAAACACAAGAATGTTTAATAACATGGAGTTCAGCTTTTTTACAGACAGAAATGATTTTAAATTAGAGGCTGCTCCATAGTCTGCTTCTGTGTTCTGGTTATCCATCTGTTTAGGTGGATTCTCTGGGCTGGAAACATGTCGACCATTATGTCTTGGACAGCTCTGACCACAGTGCAAAACTGAAACTGCACCAAGACTAGATAATACCTGTAAGGGCATGAAGATATCTAATACTAATGCTTTTGAGATAATTAATGCAAATATGATAATTGATTCATCCATTTATATGCAGAGAGGCATGGGCCACTGCTATGAACAGCTCAACTGTGAAAGGCTTTGTAAATAAAACATTCTGAAGGGGGAGAATGGAGGAGAATGAGGACAGTATGTGTCAATACGGAAACTAGAAACTGAGTTTAGGAGTTGAAGGTAGCTCCAAAGAGAAATATATGAATGGAAGGAGCTGTTATGAGAACAAGACTACAGAAGGACTGGAGGGTGGAATGGGAAATGGATACGGTGGAGCTGTGAAATAAGGAAGTGGTGTTTGCCTTGCTACGGATCAAGAAAGGCAGGCTAAGATTAGATCTTATTGAAAATAGTTGAGGTAGGATTTGAATGAGAACCGTAGAGGTTTTTTTTTTAGCAGACATTACAGTGGTTTAATTATATGGGTCTAGTCTAGAGTGAGTGGTATCAAAACTGAAATAAGGTAGTCTTCTTCAAAATCCTTGCCCATTCAAGTATTTTATACCAGACTGATTAAAGTGATTTCTGATTCGGTTTAAATACTCAAGGTAGACGGCATGTATGAAATTCTGCTAGGATTCCAGGGATTCAGCTGAGGAGAGACTGACCCTGGGTTTTGGCTGGGTCTCTGTACAATTCATCCAGTTTTTTAATTGATACTTTAATGTGTCTGTCTCTCTTCAAACCTAACATTACACTGAGGTTCTTTCTCTTCAGATAAGATAGTATGATACTGTTAAATGCCTCTCCCAGACTGTAATTCTATTTGTGGTTTCTACTGTTGTCTGTTGATTGTTAACAGGTTCTGAAATAATGCAATTAGGTGGTCCAAGAGAAGCATATAACACATTAATAAGCCACATCTGCATAGGGCAGAGTAAAAAATATGATTGACTAGCCATGATGCTCATCGAAACAAGATAATAGAATTCATTTTGCCTTTTTCTCAGGTTAAAAATCTGCTCTTTGTCTTACTTTTCTCTGAAAAATGGGTGTTCTCATCATGTTCTTGATCTGCTTACTCAGTGCCACAAGAAATTCCACATTATTGTATATTTAGAGATGTTCTTATGGTAATAAAAGGTTTAAATTTTTTGTTGGCTTGAAATGGCACACAGAACTGAACAGTATGTTGCATTAGAAAGGAGGAATCTTGCATCAAGATGCTGTAGTTCCTAGGTGGTGAATAATGTCCTCTGTGTGGAACAGGTTATGCACTTAACTACTTATTCTTCTTCTCTTTTATCTCCCTTGTTTTCTTCTGCAGGTATTGGCCCAAATAAATTCTTACCTGTGTGAAGGCTTTAAAATGCTTTACTGGCAGATACATGATGTGAGGGATGGGGACTTGCTTTTTTCAGTAGCAGAACTGGATCCCAGATACATATGCAGGCTGCAGGCAAAGCTAGCCATAGTATTTCTTTTCATTTAGATGACTTAAGATATTTTTCTTCATAGTAAAGTTCTTGTATAATTTATTGTTGCCCATTTATTTTTAAAGAGACTACCTATTTAGTTTTAAAAACACTAGAAATATATATTTTTCTTTAAATGTAGATCTAAATCTGTAACAGAAATAGGTCAGTCTTGTCATGCTTCTCCCAGTAGACAAATTTACAAGAGGGCTTGGAAGGCTGATCTTACTGTCAGGAGGTGGGTAACACTGCCAGCACTGAAGACGTTTTGCTAGGTGTTTGTACAGACATTTTCTCTCGTTTGGTCTGGCCTCAGTGAAACTCAGCAAAAATGACTGCATGAGTCCATTGTTAGATTTTCCTGGAACTGTAAGCAGATCTAGGAAGGGAAAATGGAGCAGGAGAAGGATGTCTTCTGGCTCATTTGAACTACCCTATCTCTGCCTTGCAAGGCCCTGAGCAACCTCATCTGGTAGACCCTCCTTGGAGCAGGGAGGTAGATTAGGTAATCTCCTGCAGTCCTTGCCAACCTCAGCTGTTCTGTGATTTTGTGATTCTTCACCAGATTATCTCCAGAGCTGAAGTTTCCTTTAGATGAGTGATCAAGGAATTTGAACTTTGTATTAAGAAAAAAAATGTTCTAAAATGCGATCCAGCATGAACCTGACATTGATGGAGGTCTGTCTGTCGTTGAATATGAAAACAATAACTGAAAAGAATTTAAAATAAAGTAACTTTTTAAAGTTCATTCCTTTTAAGTATTTAAGGGCACTTTGGAGCTGTTGACAGGAGGTGCACAGATTTCAGAAATGAGAAACTGTCACTTGCATAGGTAATGATTATCTTGTTGCAAAGACTAGCAAGAGAACAAGAAAACACAGATGGCTTTTGGTAGCTATTTTAATCATTCAGAGTATACCATTTAAAGGATATTTTTTCTGAACTTCAAGGTTTTTTGTAAACAGAGAAGAAAAGTATTATAAGCCTCCAGTAGCTGATTCCTAATCTTAATTGTTAAGACTGAGTTAAAAGCAAAACCTGACATTTCTGTTTTATAATGGCTTTGTTCAACCAGTTAACAGAGTGAGCACGTACATAATGATGTTGTGAGATGGGAGAAAGCATCTGGTCACAAGCTGGTGTCCAAAGATCAGACTTAGTAATGAAATTGTGTCTTTATGCTTTTGTGCTTAGGACTTGAGTCAGCAGATGCAAGTCAAGGTTGCACAAGAGAGGTGCTGAAACCTTCCCCTTTGCTCTGACTTTCATCATAAAGTGGTAGTTGTGTTCTTAACAGAGAAGCCACATTTTCAGATTGACTGGGCAACTGGTTCTTTATTGATGAGGGCTTTAGAGGTTGGTGAAGTTGTGTAAGACATTAGAGAAGCATTTTAAGAAGCTTGATTTGGCTCAGATGCCCCTATTTCCATGTTGCCTATTAGTTTTTATAATTTTGTATGATTTCTACTCTGCATTTGTACTCTTTGTACACTCAAATGCAGCATTGTAGGATAAAATTTGTAATTGTTGTGGTCTAGCTGATCTAGCTGATTTGTTCTCAAAGGTGCCAGATACTTTCTTCGAAATTGCTGTCACGTTGATAGCCTAAGGCTTGGTAAACTTTGGAATATTGCTTGATGTTTCATGAGATAATTCTTTACAACAGTTCCTGATGCCTTTCTGTTCCATTAGCTCTTAGCCATCTGTTGCTTTGATTACACTATTATAGAGAATAAGTGTTTTGGCAAGCTGTTTAGCTGTGTTGAAAAATCTTGCTTCTTTGCTTTCTAGTATTTTATTGCCGCTTTTTTTTCTCTCTCCCCTCTCCCTCCCTCAACCTTTGTAGTGCAATACTTCTTGTTATTTACTTCTGTTATTCTAAGAAAGAAAAGTCTGACCTAGTTTGAGGACATGATCAGTTTTATGGCTGTGCTTTATGACTGTTTTCCTTTCCTGTGAAAGTCCTTCTACCAAACGAAGTTGCTTATTCTAAATATGGGCTCGCAGAAGGTAGATATGATAACCTAACCATATTTGAATATTTTGCTTTGGGATTCTTGCCTCTTACAGCTTAAAATGTGCTTTTCTGGAGCCTAGCCAATACGTTATGTCAGTATTACCTTCTATAGAAAATTATAATATCTTAACCTCTCAGTCGTCTCAAGATTGCAGATGTCAAAACAGGAAGAACTGGAAAATCGTTAGAAAGAAGTCTGTATTCTCTGGCTTTACATTGTCAATCTGACCGTTTTGTGTACTGCTCAGATTTTAAAGATGAACAGTGCAAAAGACAGATGGAGTGATAATGAACATAGAGACATGCTTCCCTAAGCAGGTTGGTTTTTAGGAGTTGTGATGTACCAATTAATTTTTTTAAGACATGGACTTTTGGAAATGAAATAAAATACTGTTTTTAGACTGCAGCTGAATTTCATTGGCATTTAATTTTTACTTCTAGCTTTTTATTAATTTTTCCTGCATTGAAAATAGCTGAGTGATACTGCAGAGCAGGAATTCCAACAATTCTCAGTGAATTGTTAATTCTGCTCAGTAAGTCATTTTGCCGTGGCTGAGTTTCCTTCACTGTTTATCTGCTTGAGCTCATGAAATTGAATTGCAACTTTTCCTTCTCTTTTCACTTTGGGTGTCTGTAAGAACTTACTAAGAACTACTTGTAATTGGTAGCTGCAAGAGCTTACAAACCCTTCATAAATCACCTAGTCTTCAAGTAATAGTACTTGTCATTAGGGGTAGTAATGTTATTTATGGGAAAATTATTTGAAGGAGGCAGTGTTTTGTAATGGTGACAAGAGGGGAAAGTGAGGATTATCAGTCTCACAAGGGGTCTTTTTTATTTGGATTATTTAACTGACCTTGCAAAGCTGTACTGTGTTGGAAGTTGCAGCTGCTATCTCGTACAACCAAAATGATCTGTGTGAAACAAACAGAGAAAAGTAACCGAAATAGTTCCCAATATAGTAGCTCAGTAAGCATGCAAGATTGGGCTGAAAGTTTAGGGGAAAAAAAAAAAAAGGTGTGTTTTTATTTTATTTTTTTTTTATTTATTTTTTGAGAACATCTAAGAAAAAAAACCCAAACAACAACAAAAAAAACCCCAAACAACAAAAACCCACAAAACCACCCAAAAGATAAAAGACATCATACCCCCCGTATGAAGACAGGATGAGAAAGTTGGGGCTGTTCAGCCTGGAGAAGAGAAGGCTGTGTGGAGACCTCATAGCAGCCTTCCAATATCTGAAGGGGACTTATAGGGATACTGGGGAGGGACTCTTCATTAGGGACTGTAGTGAGAGGACAAGGGGTAACGGGTTCAAACTTAAGCAAGGGAAGTTTAGATTGGCTATGAGGAAGAAATGCTTTAGTGTAAGGGTGATGAGACACTAGAATGGATTGCCCAGGGAAGTTGTGAATGCTCCATTGCTGTGGTGTACAAGGCCTGGTTAGACAGCACCTTGAGTGGCATGGTTTAGTGTGAGGTGTCCCTGCCCATCTCAGGGGGGTTGGACGTAGATGATCTTAAGGTCCTGTCCAACCCTAACTATTCTGTGATTCTAAATCTGCTATCAAATTAACATATTTGCTACTAAGTGCCAGTCAAAGATACTTAGAAGTATCATGCTGGAAGATATTTTAGCATTTACTCTGAAAGGACTGCAAGAACCTTTTGTATTTCCTGCCAGAGAATGTATGTTAGTTTGCAGGTTTGATTATTTCAATGTGTATCCTGTTCTAGGTTTATTGAATTTTGATGTTGATGATTTCTTGATGGCGGGAAGAACGTTTGTGGTTTTGTTCAGAATATCTGGCCATTGGTTATTCATAGTATTTCTTGCTTGCCACATTGTCAGGCCACTGTGTTGAAATGATACCTGGACTTATTAGTAATAATGTGTTTTCCTTCAGCTGAGCAACATATGTAGTTCTTTTCATACTGTGTTCTGCTTTTAGTGCTTGTGTATGGGACTCAGTAAATGTTTTATGATATAAGGGGTAAGGATGTGGCAGCACACTGAAATCACAGCTGTTCAGTAATATGTGTATGTACAAATACACATATAGCAAAAACTTTCTTTTTCTAAGTGACGAACTACTCTAAGTTTGACTTCTCCATATGTGGTGCTTCAAAACTGTAACATGAAAGAACATTTACTCAGAAAACTGTTCTGATTATGTGGTGGGGGCACTTGTGAAGTTTAACTACATGACAGTTAGCAGTTGATTATATTTGTAACACTACTTCTTTATGAAAGTAGTTGTAATTGTCACAGGTAGTATTGACCATGCATGTTCTGGGCAATTAACACATCTTCATTTGAGAGGGAAGTTGACAGGTGAAAACCCTGCAGCATGGGGTCATATGGGACAGATTTACATTGGGTAAAGGAATGCTGATGTGGAGTTTCCTAAAACAGAGCTGTAGGGAGAAGAAAGGTGCACATGGTGAATCACATACCCAGAGAAGGTAGAATGTGAGTTTGAAAGCTGTATTTGTATCCAATTTGAGCCAATTAGTTTTGCCTGTCATACAGGTTTCCTTTTTGGTTCATCCTTATGCTAGGAATCTTCCTGTCCCCAAATTAGCTCAGTGTCATCACCACATTCCCTAGTGAGGAGCAGGCTTGCTCATCCAAGCTGTGTTTCTAATGATAAAAAAGAATATTGCTCTTTATTTAGCCATGCTTTCAGAAGATTGTTCTGATAACACCAGTGGCAGTCATAAAAGACTACAGTATAAAATAGTTGCAGTGTTGGCAGTTGACAGAAAAAAATGACTTGGTTCCATCCTAGGAGGTATTTTCAAATGAGAAATATGATATGTGTTTATCTAAGTATCTAATGGTATTTCTATCTAGTCTTCACAAGGTATTATCTTTGTGGGAAAGGAAGTGATCAAATGGCTTTCTGTTCTGCAAAATGGCTGTAAATGTCATGCTTGACTGGACAGTGTCTTCTTGGTTATTGTGTCTAGTTGCCTACTCTAGAAAATAACAATAAGATATAACTGTGGAAAAACTATTCATACTTGATGAGTGCATGTCACTTACTTTTCTTCTTGTCTGTAGTAGTCTTCAGAACCAAATGGGATGGGATAAAATGAAACAAAAATTATATTAGCAAAATCAACAGTTCTCAGTGATAGAGAAATTGAGCAAATGCATCTCTTCATAGTTGCTGCCGAATGTATCTTTATGTTTTGCTAAAACATAAATTGAAACATCTGTGTCTTTTTTCAAGTGGCGACAAATATCACCCTTCTGACCATGATATTTAATGTGTTGTCTGATGGAAGCTGAGAAATGTCAATGTTTTTAAATATTTGTGTGAGTTGCTTTCATGGTAGAACTTGCTTTTGAGCAAGTTGGCATTTTTTCTTGTGTTTTCTTGATATGTTGAACTAATGGTTCACTAAATCTTTCTAAGCTCTTAAATTTCTGAAAATTGTAGTTTCCATATACCTGTAACATATTCTGTTGTGACATGTCAGATGGAAGAGCACTTCGAATGGAGAAGGGTATTATTGGCGGACTTAAATCCATCTCTCCTTCCCCCTATTTCATTATAATTTTTGCAATCTGAAGATCACTGTGGTTAGTCTTGGAGTAGGTAGTGTTGTAGGCCTACAGTTCATGGGGCATGGTTTTGTTTTTCTTGTGTATGGTTGTGTTTATGCACATTAGGTTATACCATACTGCTAACATACTACTAAATGCTGTACTATTTTCCTTTGTTCCCTACTTTTTTGATTGTCATAACTTAAAGTTTTTCACATACGTACAAATATTTCTAGGATGGTAATCTATCGTGTAAAAGGGTATTTTCGTGTAAGACACTAACTACCTTGTGAGAAGCAGAATTGTGTCTTCTTGTTGTTCTAACTGCCCATACATTTTTGAATAGTAAAACCGACCTGCTCTGTGCTTTTATTACTTCTGAGCCTTCATTTACTAAGCAAGATGCTTACAGAGGAGCATAGGATCTTGCGAACATGAATTTCTCTAAGGAGAAATTGCTAAGTGTAGTTGCCTGCAGTGGCAACTAGTAGTTGCCTGCAGTGGCAGGCAACTTGATTATAAAATACTGCTAACGAACTCATTAAATTCCATCTTAAAAATAGTTATATTATTTTCCCTGTTGTTCCTGTTGGATAGATGTTCTGAATATTACTCCCTGATGTGCTTCCATTTCCCACTGTAAATGACTTTTGTAGTCAGTTTGTTTTTGCTTTGAATACATGCTTTCCATTTGATAAAAAATGTGGCAGGCTTTTGAATCTCAGAATTGTTTAGCTTTAAGCTTTTTCAAATAAAAATTAAATACCAGGGCAAATTCTTATAAATAAAATCTGTTGATGGTGACAAATTCTGCAGTACTGATTCTCAAATTTTTGTCCATATGAATGGATAAACAGTCCAATTTTGAGATGTATATGCAAGCCTGAAAATAGTCATTTGTTTTCTTCCCACTTTCGAACATTTTCTTTCTACATAATAATTTTTGTCCCAAGAGATGCTCCATTTTTTTCTAACATATTGTCTAAACCGAGAAACTATCTGTGCATAAAAAATGCAGTTCTCTTAGGATTAGTGACAAACCAACAATGGACTTTATGTAGCCTGTCTGGGGCATATAAACCACACTGTTTTTCAGGAGAGAAAAATGCTGTATATGAAACAAATAAAAAAAGATATTTTCTTGTACATTGATATATTGAATATATTTCTAATTCCTATTGAACAAGATGAATACATGAACTAGAAGCCATTTGTCAGTGGCCATGTCCACAATTTAAAGCAAATAAGAAATAGGCTACCTACATAATCTTTGTTCTGTTTTTATTTTAACTTTGATACTAAATTTGGAAGATACTTTGAGTGACTAGCAGTTTTCTATAAAGTTTTTTGGTTATTCTTAACAATTCCTAAGTTCAAATAGAATTGTTTGACAACTTTTGGCTAAAACCCCTTTCTTTGGAACATAGCTCAGGGTCTTTCTGAGCATGTTTTTTGTGTCTTTTTTGACCAGTAGCTTCAGAGTTGGTTTTCTGAACTATTATGTGGGAGCTCTGAGTTTCATCTTCTGCTTGAAATTATTTGTGCCTGTACTGCCTGTTTGTCAGGAAAGCAAATATCTGGCCATTGGTTATTCATGACTGGAGAGTGTCCTGCTCACCTTTTGATGCTGTTCTATTTTTTTGTTAGGTTATATATGATCATTAGTCTCTGACTGAAACCATAGTAGTAAGGTATTGATTTTGTATTACTATTACTGCCTCTCTGCCTGGTTTTATAATTGGGTAAGTATTCTATGAAAATCAGAACAATTTAAACAGGAAAGACTGGTAAATGAGGTGAGTCTTTTACGTCTTTGCTTTCCTTCCTTTCAGTTTTGTTCTTTTTCTTCTTTCCAGTTTCTTTTCATTATATTCCCCATCCTCTTACCATTTATATTTTCTTTCTCTTGTTCATTCTGTCCCCAGATTCCCTCCTTTCATTATACTACTCTTCATTTTCTGACATCCCATTAATCTCCCAGCCTTTATGGCTCACTTTCCCACCTCCACAAAAACACCCACAGGATGCTTAGAAATTTTACAGCATACCCATTTGTCAAAAAAACTAAACCTACAAGTCCCAGACCCATAATACTATGCTGGTAATGTTCATTAATTCCCACACTGTTTGGAAAAAGACACTGGTACAGTTAGTGTATGGTCTGCAAACTGTAATATGCAAACCTAATATTCCTTTGCTTTCCACTAAACCTGGAAACACCTCTTTGGGTTTGGGAAATGAGATGGGATCTGGCTTTTTTTTACTTCAGTTATGGTTCTGATCTTTGCAGAAACCCTATAAAGCATGACACGAATGTGTAGTTATGGTGCTGTGACCTCTGAAACAGGTTTGAAGAGAATGCGCTGTTCGTCAGTTTATCAGAAAACCTGTTGCAGTAGGTGAAAGTACCAGCAAGTGAATCCTCAGCAGCTATATTGTAGCTTTACTGCTGTGGTCTCAGTGCAAGTTCCCCACATTTGAAAGGTAGATGAGCATACCCTCTTTCTTTAACTCTGGAGTGTCTGGCTGAAAAAAAACCTGTGACTTGGGAAAGATGGAGCAGAGTTTCGTTGGTCTTGCAGCAGAACTTCCAACAGCTACTGCTGTAGCCGCCCGCAGGAGGGGTGCAGGGGTGTAATGTCTCACTGCCAGAGGAGAGTCAAAGCAGGGTTTCTAGTGAGATGTGGCTGTGGTCTCAGATGCTTCTGTCCAGTCTAGGTGCCAGGATTTCTGCCAGACCATATTCTTTACTGCTGGCAGAAGTCACCAAGAAAAATGACAAAAGACTGCATCTCTAATGAGTGTATGATCAACTGATCGCCCCCTTCACTAATTGCGTGTGAATGCAAAATGAAAAGCAGTATTGAGTGTGCGAATGACAGTGCTTAGTTTCCAAAGGCAATAATTTGAGGCTTGTCTCTTGCTAAATAACACCCATGCCAGTGTTTAGTGTTGCTCAGTGGAATTATCATCCAATTTAATCTTAATCAAAGGTCTCCTGAACAATGGACCTGAACAGCTTTCGGGTAGTTTTCACTCTCCTGTATTTTGGAAAAGCTGTGAACCATGCAGATATAGTTGAGGGTGATTTGGGTTTAGTTTTGTTGGTTGTTATTGTGGTTTAAGCCCAGCAGTAACTCATGCAGTCGCTCTCTCCCTCTGCCCCCTTCCTCC
>JAOEHY010046383.1:0-16008 GCA_025447955.1 Psilopsiagon aurifrons
CTTAACATCCCTAGCCAAGTTTAATTCTAAGTGGGCCTTAGCTTTCCTAACCTGGTCCCTAGCTTCCCAGACAACATTGCTGTGTTCTTCCCAGGCCACCTGTCCTTGCTTCCACCTTTTATAAGCCTCTTTTCGCCTTTGAATTTTCCTCAGCAGCTCCTTATCCATCCAAGGGGGTCTCCTGGCTCTCCTGCAGCACTTCTTTCTAGTAGGGATGTATTGCTCCTAAGCATGCAGCAGGTGATCCTTCATAATTTCCCTTTCAAAATACTAGCTCCTTGCTCTATGCTAAATAAATTATCTCTTTGTTTTCTGGTCACATCTCCTCGAAAGTTTGGAGACTGTTACCAGGTTCCTCATGCTGTCATTTCAGAGCCAAGCCATTCACCTTTGAACATGACTCATAGGCTGTTTTCTTCCACCAAGTAATCATGAAGCTGGGTTTTCCCCAACATACCTTCTCTGGCTCATCCGTATCGTTCTGGTAATGAGGTGCTCAGAAGTAAGTACAGCATCCCATGCCCATGGGATGCTGATTCCATTGGCCTGGTATGCTCACCTTTCTGTTTCCTCGTATCACTTCTCTGGATCTTCAGCCCAACCTCATGATCATGGTTCAGCTTCTGGAATGCTCTGCAATATCACAGATCTTCTTGCTGCCTATGTTCATCCTGGTATCTTTGTCAGCATAACTACTTCTACCTGCCAGTGGAGCTTTTTTCCAACTATTTCCATGCCAAAAGGAGCTGTATAAATTGCTTTTTCCTACTCTACTCTCACGTGGTTTCCCTTTTGGGTGTCCAACTTGTGTTCACTGCTCTATGCTAGTCTCTCATCTTCAGTGGTCTTTGCCAAACCTGTTGGCTCTCCCAGCCTGATGATGCTAATGTCTTCCCAGACCACAGAAGTCATTATTTATTTCCTTTAATATGATCACACTCATTCCTTGCAGTCACCTGGGGATAAAGAGAGGAAAGCCCAAGCAAAGCTTTTTACAACCCGTAATCTCAAATCTGACATGCTCTCGTTATACTCTCCTAGCATGAATTATGGCAGCAAGCTCTCTTTCAATAGCTGGTGTACGTTCCTAAAGCAGAGTTGCTCTGCTAAAGAAGAACCTCTAACTCTCTCTGTTCAGGGGAGTTAACCCTGTGTGACAACAGCATCGGGGTCTGACCTAAAGGCTACACCTACTCCACTAAATTAAGTTGTGCCAAGGAATGGCACTCAGTCACTGGAACCACATCATAGGATGGATTGGGTTGAAAGTGACCTTAAAGATCATTTAGTTCCAGACCACCTGCCACAGAGCATGGACTCCTAGCCTTGAACACTTTCATGGCCGTATTAGCATTGCATTTTTAGCGTTGTTGCTAGTGAGATTTTAATCCAGAATCCCCAGAATTCTACTGAATGGTTTGGTATGGCCAGAGACACAGTGGCAAGTTCTATACTGACCTGAGAGTGGAGGTACAGGCATGGGTCACCCCAGCCAAAGTGCTGGAGGATATGCTTGCTCAATTGACAAATGTAATCAAAGTCTTCCCTTAAGCTGTCAACAGAGAGGCTGCTGCCTGTTTCATGTGTACTCACACAACTCAACTGATGCAATTAATTGTCTGAGTAACTTCAGAGAAATAACAGCAAATTAATTTACTTTATCTGTTCATTCCAGCTGAGAGAGCCACAGACAGGAAACAGTAGAGAAAGCATTTCACACACACTTCCTCTGTGGTGTAACATAGAGGGTAACTGCTAATGAAGCAGAGACAAGGGTAAGGACAGTTAGAGGCATGGGAAAGGTGACAGAACAAAACCAGGAAGAGAATATGCCCTCAGCAGGTTTTCCCCTCTTTAATAAAATTGTCCAACAAAATGTCACACCCATCTTCAAAATTGCAGAGCCCTTTTTTTTTTTTGCTATTATTATTTTTATTTTTTTTCTTTACACCTATGAATTTTGCAGAAAGCATGAAAACCTTAGCAGACATCCAAGTCCCTGGGAAGCATTTAACCACCTATAATCACTTCTCACAGGTCATATGATATAAATCAGCTGATAGATTTCTGTTCTTCCCCTCAGAGATCTTCCTCTGAAACATACTGTTAGCTGTCTTTAAGGGGAGTGTTTATAAATGATAATACCAGTCCAGGATCCCAGGCACTTCCTGCAACCATGTGTTCCTTATTTGAGAGTATCGCATAGAATCATTGCTTCTTGTGGCATTTCCATATAAAAACCTCATGTTCCTGACTCTGAAATGCTGCATAACATTCTAACATTATGGTATTTCAGGGGAAAGAATTGCCTTTTTTTTTTTATTCATTCTTTTTCTAATAGGACTGGAGCAAAATTTTTTTTTACTTTGAAAAGTAAATTCTTTTCTGGATCATATTATCTGAAGCCCTTAAGGAAAATCTTCCCAGCAGTTGCCTCCACCTGATCATAATGTGTCAAATTTGTAGTTTAGGTTAGAGGACTGCTCTGTGCTTTCCCTTCCAGCTTCATTTCACTTTCCTCCTTCTTTTCCAGGAGATGCCATTGCTTATCAATAAGATCAAAATAAATGGGGATTTAAACTCAGTGTTATTTTCATATACAACTCAAGCAAACAGTAACACACATAAACACTGTCCAAAATCTCTATGGCATCGAGTGCACTTTGTCACTTCACAGGCAATGGGAACAAAAAGACCTCAAAGTAAAAGAAAAGTGAGTTTCTTGGCACTGTGTGCTGCAACTCCTTGTCATTGTGATGATGATAGAAAACCAGATAATTCCATGCCTTTGAAATAAAATACCTCCTGCAGTTAATAAACACCATAAAATAATTAGTACTTCAGTAAGAAAAGACATAATTTAACTCTTTCAACTAATTTTGTAGTATCTATACATTTCCTATTCTTTCACCTATGAATATTCTTGTTTTTCATTGAATTTAGATAATTGATGACAAGAGATTGTTTAATAGATATTCATTAATTTTTCCTCCAATTTTTTCCTTTCTTTCCCTTTTGAGTCTCTTTCTTGTTCTAAGCTTTGTAACATTTCTCTACGATACGCGCTATGTAAAATCTACATAGAGATATGTCAAGTAGCCAACATATTCACAATAAAAACCCCTGAGAATAAGGAGAAGATTTCTTTTTCTTCTTTTCATTGTTCCCTAGAAAAATTGCTTGGAAATTCAAGAATTCTTTTGTTAATACTTTTTGTGGGCCTGAATGTTCAGCCAAGTACCTTTCAGAAATGAGGAACATTAGAAATAAGATCATTATTAGAAAATACATCTAATTCAATACAGTCCTTCAAGAGTACAAAATCTCTAGTTCAAATGAGGATTTGGGAAGAGTTCTGTTTCATTGCTGCAAGTTTCCATACCATAGGTGAGTGGGTGAACCTTAAGTAATAGAAAACACAGTTGTCTAAGTCAGTTAAAAAAAGTTGTTTCCTACACACATCCTTTTTTCATTTTTTTCTGGAAGTGTGGCCAGGTTTAATAGGATTTTACATGAAATTGAAATTCTCTGTCTGTAGTCTGCACTCAGGACTCTGGTACGTACTCCTGCACTGTTAAGCAATCAAGCACCTCCAGCAATCAAAAGACAGGTCAAATGCTGCTGAAAATGAAAGGACTGATGTATAAATAAAGAAGATATTTTTAGAAATAAAACTTTTTGTCATGCAACTTCCTCTTTTTTGTGTATAATTATGAAAAATACAAATGTTTTGGTTTGATTTAGTTAAAAATCTAAAATATAGAAACTCACACAATTCCATCATCTGGAACTTTAAAAAAAAAACCTAAACCAAAACCAAAAACTCATGATACAGCAGTCACTTCAGATGGCATCTCTGCAAGAGGCAGACTGTTCTTTCCACTCAGCTTCATCTTCTATTGCACAGACCTTTAATGTGTCAAGATCTGAATACATCTTCAAATACCCATGGAAAATCTCTGGTGGAAAAGCAGGTCTCTTGGAGTCACTGACTTGTTCTAGGGCTCCAGGGAGTTCCTGTTTTGGAGGAGATGAGACTGCAGTGGAGGTGAGTACAGAGAAAACAAAAAGGACGTAAAGTTCAGAACTTTGCTCTTTGCAATGAACTGACCCTTGTAGATATCAGTATGCCCCTTCCTCACTCTTTCCTCTATAACATCATCCTGCTTTCCCAGAGGTTTTGGGGGTTTGGTGTGTTGTGTTTGGTTTGTGTTTTTTTTTTTTTTTTTAAGTACTTGACAAATGTGTGAATATAAGGAGAGAATAATAAGCTCTCATAACATTTTTTTGCAACTGCAGGGGCCTAGCTTCAGTGCTGTTATCTCTCTCTCTTTGAGTGTAGGGGCCTTTTGATCCCTGTAGCAGGGATTGTGGCATGCTGCAGGGAAGCATTTTGTAGCTTGCAGTATGTACTGGACATATTACAGATTTTCTACTCATCTACTTAGAAGCTTGAAGCAGAATGATACTCAACTTAGAGGACCTGAAGGAGTCTTATTTGTCCTGAGCTCTGAATTTGATTTCTGTCCAGAACATCCAAAAGGGAGAATCTGCTCATTCTCTATTTTTGGAATTATGGTCTATTTACAGTTGCTCTGGAGTCTAGAGTCAGTCCAAAGCATTCTAGCAGATGCTTTGTGTGGTCTTTAAACTCTTGCAAGCCACAAAGGAAGGGAAAAAGAAGAGGATTTATTCATTCTAAGGCCAAAGGCTTTTTGGATTATTTAGAATCATCTCCAATGTAAACCAGTATTATGATTTCCATCCAATTCCTTCTGTCCTGAGCTCAGCTGCTTCTGTCAAGGATGCCAAGCACTTGGAGACGATGACAGGTAAGGGAAAGAGCTGCATATGGTTAAATGTAGCTAATAGCATCCGGATGATGCATATATAGAACAGGACAGATGATGTTGTAATGGAGGAGTGGCATATGTTCCCTGGCTGAAGAGTGTTGGTGGTCTTTACAACTGTTCTGTGGACGGCTTGTCTGGCATTTTCAGTCTCAGACTCGATAACGAGAGTCCCTGGTGGCCTTGGACAAACATACAAGGATTTCAGATTTCTGGTGGCCAAAGAAGGTTGGGAATCACGGACATTGTTCAAGAATCAGATCTGCAGGAGAGTCACATTCCCCAGGGGCTACTGATGACAGCACAGCTAAAGTAGAGCTTCATCTTTTCCAGCTTGCCTGTGGTCTACCGCACAATTTGTTTGTTATGCTGAGCCTAAGGAAGATTGCCACTTAGAGCCAGCAGCAGCTTTGTCTTGAGGTACAAAAGTAGGCCACTCATTTGAGCAAGGGACACCAAGAGAGCCATGACCCCTCTGCTTATGACAGTGCACTTGAAACTGCCCGTCTGCTGTGAGATAGCAGCCAGGCTGGGCTTAGGACTAACTGTCCTTGAAGCACTTTCTCAATCAGTCCAGCAACAACATGGGCAGTAACTGGCTCTCAGAAGCCTTTCTCACAAGATTATCTTTCCCTTCCCGGAGCAAGGGATCTTGGAGTTGATCCTTCATCCTTACACTTATTTGCCACCGCCCTGCTGAAACAAGTGACTGGTTGTGTGCAAACTCCTCCTTTTCTCCTGAAAAGTCTAGCGAGACTTGAACTCCTGGAAAAGTTATTCTCCAAGGGCAATCCCCAGTTCAGCTGAACACATGCCCCCTGCTTTTCAGCAAGACAGCTGCCCTGCAGCATATGTGCTGGAGAGATCCACATAGGACACAACAGGAGACCTGCCAGGGTCTTGTCAAGGCTCATCAGTATGCTGTTATTAGTCAAACTTCAGAGAAATCCAACAGAAGGTGGTAGCTGAGATAGCTGCAGTTGTTCAGGCTGAGATAGCTGCAGTTGTTCAGCTTGGAGGTAAGGCTCCAGAAAGACCTTAAAGCAGCTTCCAGTGCCAAAAGGGGTTGATAAAAAACCTTTCTACAAGGGCAGGTAGGGATAGAAGGGCAAGGGGGAATGTGTTTTAACTGTCAGAGGGGAGATTTAACTAGATATTAGGAAAAAACTCTTCTCTGTGAGGGTGGTGAGGCACTGGCACAGGTTGCCCAGGGAAGCTGTGGCTGTCCTCGTAGTGTTCAATTCTCTAAAGCCTGTCAGATCGGACAGGGCTTAGAGCAATCTGGTCTAGTGGAAGGTGTCCCTGCCTGTGGCAGAGGGGTTGGAACTGGATAAGCTTTAAGTTCCCTTCTAACCCAAACCATTCTGTGATTCAAAGATTCTATGAAGTTGCCTCATCTGGCTGAAAGTGGCACATTTGGATCCCCATGTTCTCAATGGAGAGAAATAAACTTCCTTGGCACACATTGTCTGACCTATTTTATCACTTATTTTAGGAAGAGAGATGATAATCTTCACTGAGATTGTTCACTAGACCTCCACTGATTATGAAAGGAGAAGCCAACTCTGAAAAAGGTGATACAACATCTGAAGTTGTAAAGTAAAGAAACCCCAGGCCTGGGCTTCAGCTGGAGACCATTAACTAGTGCATGACCCAAGATTTCCCTATTTGCACAAGTTCAGTTGCTCCTCTGCTACTAGTAGGTATTTAAATATGGCTACTCAACAAAGTAGAAGCTATTTGATGAATGAAGCTTTACAGCAATAGCTCCAGTGGTCCTTCTTAGCAAATTTAAGTAGAGCTGTTGAAAGGTGAGAAAGTACTTGTGCTGTAAACATGGGAACATACTATTAAATGACATGCCCACCCACTTCTTGGTCTCTTTCCACTGCCGAAGCAGTAAAAAGGGACCTTAGTGTAAGTGTGAATCCAGCTCTTGGAATGTTTTTCCATTTCCTTGTATTTACGTTAATGAACACTGACACTACAGACTCACATTCCCAGCTCAGTACTTCACCAGACTGACCAGCAACAAAACCAAGGAGATGAGACTAAACAGATGATTTGATGAGGGTTTTATTATTATTATTTTATTCCTTCAGGCTATGGAAAGAAAAGAAGAGAGAGGTCACACCTCTGATTTCAGTAAGATAACAGCTAAGTTCAGAGACAGGTTTAAGGAGAGAAAATAACCCTGAAATTCAAGGAAAATTATTGTCTGCAGACTAATTTAATACTATTAATTGGAAATGTTTTCCACTTGGTAAAATGTTCCTCCTGAAAAAGGTCAGCTTGCCTGGATAATGTCCTAATGCCTGACAGCAGATTGCTTTACCTGAAGTTTAACCAGGAATAAAAAGACGCTGTAAAAGACTCTCTTCTAAAGAGTCACTTTTAATAAGTCCTTTGCATACACGCATATGACTATGTAAGATGGACAATAAATGAAAAGCAACTCCTTTTTATCTATACAGTGGGTTTATTGCGTCCCCATGCCTCATGCTACTACATCCCAAACTGTAGCACCAGTGACAGGAAAGGCCAGTGAGTTGTGTTTCTATAAGTTTAAATGCGTGCATATGAATATATCCATGGGCTGAATCTGGCATGATTACTGGGAGAGAAATGTTGTCACAAGAGAGGTGTTAGGAAGATGGTTTTTTCCCTGGGCTAGGTCTGTCTCTAGACTGGACTGGAAAACCTCCTTCAAAGTCAAAGGACTGTTGTAGACATTTAGATATAGTCCTGCACCTGATAGACAACAGCTTTTGCTTCTTCTGTGGACCCATGAAATTTATTTTTTTATGCTTGTGAAGCATAAAGTGTGAAGGACCACATGAAGCATGTGGTCCATGAAGCATGTGGTCCTTTCCTGAAAGACCACAAACACAGAGCATTCGTTTTTAACTCTAGGTCAGATCAAGTGCTTTGGTCTAGCTCTGACCCTCAAAAAGATCTACAAGGGACTTGAATGGGTGAGATAGGTTTTGACTGCTTAGCTAAGCATCTTCAGACATGAAATTATCCTGTATTTCAGAACATTCCAGGTATTTTAATAAAGTAGACAATATCACAGTGGGAAAAAGTATTCCAAGATTTAACAAACTATTAGACCTTGTCTTTCATTCTGCCTGCTTAACACACACATGCATATATTTTTATTTATATATACATATATGTACATCTATACACATAAAATCCATTTTCCATTCTTATACTCAATCTTCAGATCCAAAAAGTTCTTAACTGCAAAACCCCTAAGCATTAAGAGGAGCTTAATGTGTCCATTCCACACTAGTGGCGAAATGGGAGACTTTGGCTACATCTGTATTATTAAATTGAACAGGGATTGAGCCTGGTACCTGAACTTGATTGCCTTCCTGGGCATAATAATTGAGCAGGTGCATTATTCTCTTTCCAAACTTTCTGTCTGAGAACTGGATTCAACGGCATCTAGGCTTTTCCTGGCTCTGCCACAGGCATACATGTAATTCTTCAGCACATTCTTGTATTTTTAATATTCACATATTTTCATGAGGATTAGTGCTAGCAACGACCTACTGCTTGCTCCTTCTTCTGCTTTATGGAGTCACATTTTCTAGCTGAAAAGTAAGGACACTTCCCCTTGACATTTGGTAACCCACCAACTTGGCATTGTAATGTAAAGCTTCACATTTTACCTGGTTTTGCACTATTTTTCACCCTGAATATGAATGGAGAAAGAGCAACTTGGTAAGCACTACTCAGATCCTGATGCCACACATAAATGATGCAGTGTCTGAGATCTTCTGTAGGACTGTTTGGAATCATGTGGTTCTTGATTTGAGTAAAAAGAACAAAATGTTGGGGTTTTCTGTTTGTTGGTTTTTTGGGGTTTGTTTTTTTTGGTTTTTTTTTTTTTTTTTTTTTTTTTTGTGGCACAAACAATGGCCCTCCTTACTATTGAAAAAAATACCATACACCATATATTTGGACTAGATGACGATGGTTGCCAGAATCAGGACTGATTTCACAGAGACTTTCACAGGGGCTAAAATCCAGTGGAAGAACAAGCTATTATGAATACCTCTAAAAGTAGAAAACAATACACGTTCAACAATCGGAGGGACTACCTACAACACAGCAGGATAAGAATAATGTTACTGGAACTGCATTTTGAGAATCATCAGGGCTTTTTAACTGCATGTACAATGCAGCAGCACTTAACTCATGAATATGGCTTTAGAAAATATATCCACAAGAGATCATAGAAGAAAATCATAGAATAGTTTGGGCTGGAAGGCACCTTCAAGGGTCATCTAGTCTGATGCCTCTGCAAGAGCAGAGACATCTTCAAGTAGATTAGGTTGCCCAGAATCACATCAAGCCTGGTCTTGAATGGTGACAGATCATAAGGCCCAGACACGCAAGTTGCCATAGGAAACCATATATTTACATTTAGCCAAAGAAACTTGGAAACTTGTTTTGCTGATGTGGAATGCTTAATCTTTTGTGTGCTTGTTTTGTTTTGCTTTGTGTGTGTTGGGAGGGGCTGTTGTTTTTTTGGTTTTGTCTTTTTTTTTTTTTTTTTAGTACAGCCATAACTACAGCAAGATTAATTCAAGAAAGTGATGAAAATGAGCTGCTCTATTTCCTGACATATCATGTCAGGTTTTGCCTTGATTTGCAAGTCTACACAAAGTCCTCTTCAAGAAAGACAGCTCAGCTAAGCTGCTTTGGAAATTAACAGTTCTCCCTTACAACAACATAGCTAGAGTGATCAGTTAGGGGACAATCCTAGACAACAAACAAGTTGCATCACTTGCATCATCTATGGAGCTAGGGGAGGATGTCTTTTGTCCTTACATAAACCTCTAAAAGTGCCCATTTTTATAAACAGGACCTGGGCAGAGGAATCTCAGTCCACCCCACTCCTACCAATTTGATGCCAAAGCCAGCAAGAGAGGATCAGAGCCTGGAAAGGGATCATAGGTGCCATGGGCCCACTGGGCCAAGAGTAATTCACCCTTAAGTTGCCAATCTAAGTCCATATGAGACGCTTCAGTCTTAGCAGCTTTATGGGAATTGGTGCATGCACTAATGATTTATATCTCACTCTCTCTGTCTGTGTTGAGATAAGAACAGTCCAGTAACTAAAGTATAACACAAACCACTACTGCTACCACTAATAATAATAATGACAAAGCAAATACAAGGGAAGAAAATATAACCACTCACTACCCAACGACCGAGCCATGAACTAACTCTTCTGGGTTCCTGCCCCCAGTTTTTACACTCTGGGCATGATGCACTGTCGTATGGAATACCCCTTTGGCTAGTTTGGGTCAGGTGTCCTGTCTCCTCTTTCTCCTGGCTTCCCCTCCTCCTTGGCACAGCATGAGACTCAGAAAGTCTTTGGTCAGACTAAACATTTCAGCAGTACCTAAAAACATCGGCGTTATCAGCTCTATTCCCAGGCCAAAAGTCAAAAACACAGCACTGCATCAGCTACCAAGAAGGAGAAAAATGACTGCTACTGCTGAACCCAGGACAATAGGTCAGGAGAGCACCTGAAAGGCAGCACAAAGGAATTCCAGACACTTCAGCTAGTAAATCAGCTTCATTGGGGGCCCAACTTAAATGCCTTTATATAAATACACGTAGCATGGGAAGTAAACAAGACGAGTTAGGGATGTGAGCATATTTGCAAAGCTATGATCTTACTGGCATCACAGAAATGTGGAGGGATGACTGCTATGACTGGAGTCTTGGAATGGAAGGATACAGGCTCTTCAGGAAGGACAGGCAGGGGACACAAGAATGGGGTTTCTACCTCTGTGTCAGTGGCCAGCTGGAGTGCATGGAGCTTTTCCTGAGGATGGATGAGGAGCCAGTCAAGGGCTTGTGGGTCAGGATTAAAAAGAAGTCAGTGGCTGCTGACAGGGTCTGGTATAGGCCATCGGGACAAGAAGACCGAGCAGATGAGGCCCTCTATAGACAGGAGCAGCCTCACATATATAAATCTTTGTCCTCATGAGGGACTTCAACCAGCATGATATCTGTTAGAAGAACCACACAGCAAGGTTTAAAAAATCCAGGAGGTTCCTGGAATGTGTTGAGAATAACTTCCTTGTCCAAGTGATAGAGTAGACAAAGGGGAGAAGTGCTATGTTGGACCTTCATTTCACCAACAAAGAGGGACCAACACCTATGCAAACTAAAACAGGACAGACTAGACCACTGTGTTTCCTCAGCCTCAATAACAAGTTTCATCTACCCAAATTGAACTAACTAAAGCTTAGCTCATTCTGAGCTAATTGCCATAGGCTGCCTTTATAGTTAATGCAGAGAAACCAGCTCTGATGAAGCATGAATTCAATACCTATAAAGCTAAAATAGGACAACCTGGATCACTATGAATATGCAGACTGTTAGACTCTGCTCTTTACTCAAGACAGAGTCTCCCACTACACTCCCAGTTTTGTCAGTGGAATATTTTCTAAAGCCATCAGTAGACTGCATTAACATTACACTGGCATTTCTTCTCTAAGTGAAACCTCTTAAGAAACGCAACCAGGACTAGGTTCAATTTCTTTTTGATGCTTAGGAATTTGAAGAGGAAGACCTTTTCTACCCTAGGATATCAAAGTATTTCTTAGAGCGTCATGGTGTTACTGTGCTGCTTAAGTGACTCAAAAACAGTCATGGTTTCCAATACAGATGTAAACCAGAAAAGCTTGCACTACAGCCAGGCAATAAGGCACTAGGACATGTCCCAGGCTCACAGGCTGTATTAGGTGCAAAAGTGAGAACAGAATCCTGACAACTTTCATGCCACGCTTATACCTTAACCACACATGCTTTTCCCTTTCCATACACCATCCTGATGCTCCTAGGAAGGAGATTAATCATTTTGTATCTCGATTTTCCACTGTGGGTGAGTCAAGCACAGATGACTGAAGTGACTTAGATACATTCTTATGACAGTGCCAACAGGAGAAAGGATCTTTCACAGGACTTAGAGGCAGCAGTGAGACACCAACTTGTGCAAACTGGAGATTCACTAACTAAGGACTATGAGGCAATGGAAAGTGTTCTGCTATTGAAGAAAGTAAGGAAGGTCAGAAACATTTTATTTATTGGGGAGAAAAATTTCTATCAGAGATTCCATCTAGCACTGTCCCAGTCCCAGAAAATATCTACCAGGATATTCAGTGATGAACCTCATATGTGAAATGATTTGCTTCACTACATGCTAAAAATCACAGACTCTAGATACCGATTTTATAGCACAGCACAGTCCTCCTCACTGTTGACCCTGTGCTAACCGTTCACTGTTTCACAAGGGATAATTATCCGTATCATTTCTTCCCTGTCCTAAGGGACTAATAACGTTACCACCTCATCCTTGCTAACACATCCTCCTACTCCTCATATATCCTTTCTAAAAGTGGTTAACATAATTAAATTATACTCAGAGTAATTGTTCCCAACATGTTCCTAGCTTGAAGTGTACTGCTTCTGTTTCAGACTTGCAGAAGGGTTTGCTGACTAAGCTTTCCTGCTCTCTTAGCTCTTTTACTGACTTAATAAAAGGTTATTGAACAACTATATCTGTACAAATCTTGCCTAGCTAAATTAATCAGCTTCCACCTGAAGGGCGATGGGGTTTAAGCCCTGCTTACCTCTCTAATAGTTGCTTGTGGAGGAAAGTAAATTGTGGTGGCCTTGCTTCACTGGATGCTTTGGTAGTGTGACAAGCTGCTATAAAGACAGGAATTTTTTTTCTCTCTTGCAGTTTCATGGTTAGGTGCAAGGAATCACTGACATTCTTATTTTTTATTTTTTATTTTTTTTTTTTTTTTGGAGGAAGAGTGACTGTTAATTGTTTCCAGAAGGAGACATGTGTTTGGAACTGGACATGGAATTATTCAGCAAGGTACAGCAGCATATATGCAAAGAGCAGAGCTCTCTGGGACATTCACAAATGTTTCCTGAGGACACTAGTTACCGGCATGGCTTCTAGAGCTCATGTCTTCTGCATTCAGCAGACCAGTTTGCAACAAGCTGTATAAGATAGGGAATGGCTTTGAGGTCACCTTCTCAGAAGCAGGGAAGGTCCTGCTGCTTGAGAGCTGACAAATGATATAAAACCATTAAATTACAAATACTGGCTGGGTGCAGACCTAGTGCAAAACTGCTTTTCTTCGGCATGTTGTAGTGAAACAGCATCTCTTCTGAGACCTTTCCACCACAGTGTATGCAGCTGGCAGCTATCACGGGACTCTATGCAGAATGAGATGTCCAAGATTTACATGTCTTTGCCTTAGGCCAGGAAAGCTGATTTCTGACATCATCATACAAAAAGAAAGTAGGCAGTTCTCCCTAGAGGTCTGCAAATTGTATGGGGATTGCCAGGGAACTACGGACCAGTCAGCCTCACCTCTGTGCCTGGCAAAAACTTGGAACAAATTCTCCTGGAAGGCATGCTGAGGTACGTGAAAAAAAAGGTGGCTGGTGACAGCCAGCATGGCTTCACTAAGGGGAAATCCTGCCTGACCAAACTGGTGGCCTTCTATGATGGGGTAAGGAAATGATGGACAGGGGTAGAGCAGTTGATGTCATCTACCTGGACTTGTGCGCAGCGTTTCACACTGCCCCACATGACATCCTTGTCTCTAAGTTGGAGAGACATCAATTTGATAGGTGGACCACTCTGTGGATAAAGAACTGGCTGGATGGCCGCACACAAAAAGTTGTGCTCAATGGCCCAAAGTCCAGTTGGAGATAAGTAACGAGTGATGTCCCTCAGGGATCAGTGTTGGACCGGTCTTGTTTAGCATCTTTGTTGGTGACATGGACAGTGGGATTGAGTACACCCTCAGCAAGTTTGCCAATGACACAAAGCTGCGTGGTTTGGTGGATAAGCTGGAGGGAAGGAATGCCATCCAGAAGGACCTTGACATGTTTGTGAGGTGGGCTGATGTCAACTTGATGAAGTTTAACCATGTCAAGTGCAAGGTCCTACACCTGGGTGGGAGAAATCCCAGGCACAGCTACAGGTTGGGCAGACAACAGATTGAGAGCAGCCCTGTGGAGAAGGACTTGGGGGTGTTGGCCAATGAAAAAATGAACATGAGCCAGCAGTTTGTGCTCGCAGCCCAGAAAGCCAACCGTATCCTGGGCTGCATCAAAAGAAGAGTGACCAGCAGGTCGAGGGAGGTGATCCTGCCCCTCTACTCGGCTCTCATGAGACCTCACTTGGAGTACTGTGTGCAGTTCTGTGTCCTCAACATAAAAGGAACATGCAACTGTTGGAACAAGTCCAGAGGAGGGCCATGAGGATGACCATGGGACTGGAGCACCCCCCGTATGAAGAGAGGGTGAGAAAGTTGGGGCTATTCAGCCTGGAGAAGAGAAGGCTGTGTGGAGACGTCATAGCAGCCTTCCAGTATCTGAAGGGGGCCTATAGGGATGCTGGGGAGGGACTCTTCATTAGCGACTGTAGTGAGAGGACAAGGGGTAATGGGTTCAAACTTAAACAGGGGAAGTTTAGAGTGGATATGAGGAAGAAATTCTTCAATGTAAGGGTGGTGAGGCACTGTAATGGGTTGCCCAGGGAAGTTGCGAATGCTCCATCACTGGCGGTGTTCAAGGCCGGGTTGGACAGAGCCTTGGGTGGCCTGGTTTAGTGTGAGGTGTGCCTGTCCATGGCAGGGGGTTTGGAACTAGGTGATCTTAAGGTCCTTTCCAACCCTAACTATTCTATGATTCTATGATTCTGTGATTAGTAAACTCCAGCTTCCATTGCATTTGGCAAAGGAATATCAGAAACTCCAGGGAGTGATTCATTGTTAAGATTAGATGGCAAAAATCTTTTGGGATTTCCAGTAGTGTTTCTTTCCACTGGTGACACAGCATGCCAAGGCCTTTAGACCATGAGCTCTCTACAGACCTCCAGGAACACAAATGAGCATGTGGGCTTCCCACTATACCAGTTCAGCTGTGTTTCCCTTCTGAAGCTGGATCATGGAGAGATTTTAGTGTATCTATTCCCCATCTCTATGTGTGGAGGCACCTACATTTTGTACAGTGGAGGAAAGTAGGCCCTCAGAGTTATCCATTTTGGTAACCGTCAGCCAGTACATCAAAACTATCCATTTTGCCTTAATTGGAAGCAAAGTTACCTGTTTGCCTTCCCCATTCAACAGTTATCTCCAGGAGACAAATTAGATGTTTTATCAGTTGAGTATTTTCTAGTTCCATTGGTATGAGCCTAAGTTCATAATTTTCCTAATTTATACAGTCTTATTTCCTAGGAAAGCAAAATCATCAAACAACAGACTGGGAGAGGACTGTGCTCCACCTCTAATGCAGAAGAAGTCAAATCCATCTGTGCTGGCACAATGTATAGACAGGGATCCAGGACTCACAGGTCCAGAAAGAGAACAAGAGAAACAGAGACTGATGATTCAGTGCGTGACAGAGGACACCGGGGTGCCAGACCTTGCTTCCAGCACTGTTCTGCACTTGATACTATGCCTCTTTGATGCAAGAAAAAGACTCAGCAGTCATCAGAAGCCAGCTGCTGGGAATCTGTCCCTTTAATCCTGTGGGTAGACAAAGAGGGAGGAGTGTATGGCACCTCTCTCAAAATCTTGTCTCTTCATGCAGAAATTAGACACAGCCAGAATTTTTTTCAAAGGAAATGAAAAGCAGAAGAGTAAGAAATTGCTCATATGCCATATGGTGATGGAAGGAGGGAGAAGAAAACCTGAAAAATGAAAGAAAAAGGAAAAGCCTTACTTAAAGAAATAACAGATTCTACATAATTTCCTTCCTGGAGGCTCAGATCTAATGGTGACTTCACTGCCTCTGTTCCTTCGTGTCACTTCCAAGGTAATCACAGGCACTTTACCCCCTTGCATGGACCAGACCCATATCAACCACAGCTGAAGCAAACAGCTGATTCCTCCTTTGCTCCTCTCCTTTCCTGGTAGGCCAAGGATGCGCTCACAGGAGGCAAGAGCTACAGACATACATGCATGCACTCAGCTGCCCTTTTGCTATGACAGACCATTTCTACTGTCTTGCGGAAATCTGATCTGCCCACCACTATCAATAACAAGATGACACAGAGTCGTAGAATCATAGAATAGTTAGGGTTGGAAAGGACCTT
>JAOEHY010046384.1:0-16269 GCA_025447955.1 Psilopsiagon aurifrons
TAGAGGGGCAGGATCACCTCCCTCGACCTGCTGGTCACGCTCCTTTTGATGCAGCCCAGGATACGGTTGGCTTTCTGTGCTACAATCGCACACTGCCGGCTCATGTTCATTTTTTCATCAACATCCCCATGTCCTTCTCCACAGGGCTGCTCTCAATCTCTTCTCTGCCCAGCCTGTAACTGTGCCTCAGATTGCTCCAACTCGGGTGTAGGACCTTGCAGTTGGCATGGTTAAACTTCATCAGGTTGGCATCAGCCCAACTCACAAGTGTGTTAAGGTCCCTCTGGATGGCAACAACAGAACCACACAGCTTGGTGTCATTGGCAAACTTGCTGAGGATGCATTCAATCCCACTGTCCATGTCACCAACAAAGATGTTGGACAAGACCTGTCCCAAAATCAATCCTTGAGGGACACCATTCATTACTTTGAGCTATTGAGCACAATTCTTTGCAGGCAGACATCCAGCCAGTTCTTCATCCACTGAGTGGTCCACCTATCAAATTCATGTCTCTCCAACTTAGGGACAAGGATGACATGTAAGCAGTGTCAAACACTTTGCACAAGTCCAGGTAGATGGCATCGACTGCTCTACCCCTGTCCATCAGTTCCATAGCTCCATCATAGATGGCCACCAGATTGGTCTGGCCAGATTTACCCTTATTCTCTTTTGCATTTAGTTCAGTATATTCTCCCCCTCCAGAAATCAAAATAGTAGGATCTCAGAATCATAGAATAGTGTTGGATCAAAGGGACCTTTAAAGGTCATTTTGTTGAACCCCACTGAATGAGCAATCTTCATTTAGATCAGGTTGTACCAGTATATATGTTCTACAGTAGTCTTGTACATGAAGGGTTAAAAGAACAGAGGCATTTCAACAATCATGTCTTTAAAAAAATATGGTAAGACCCTCAGGATGTCAATACAGAAATATATGAAAACTTAATTTCCAGAAGTGCATAGTAATAAAAACATGGCCTGTCCAAACTCACTTTATTAATAATTTAAAAAGTATGTATATGTGAAGCGCTTCTAAGTAATGAGTGTTATTCATAAATATTTAACAGCTGTGCTTATGAAATATGCCCTAAATTATGTTCAAATGTTAACAAGAATGCCTTATACTTCACAGAACAATGAAGCCCATAAATATTTCAGAAGTGAGTATCTGACAGGTGGAAGCTGAGAAGATATGTCCTGCTCTTTGTTTTAATCTGACACTGCAACCTTCAGGCCTATGCTTTTCGAGCTTAATACTATTAAAGAGCTTTCTATCCAAAGCCAGTATCAAAGTTGATAAAAGATTCCCTTTGGAGTTTGTTATCAGGCAAATGCAAGTTGCCTTATGAAAATCATGGGGCAAGAAATTCAAAGCACATAAGCAGTAGCTCAATCCACCCTTGCGTTGAATGTCTTCTGCATGTTGTTTATCTTTATCAGGAATAAAGTTCAAAGGAAGGTCACAGCATGCTGGCTTCCTATTCCCTTCAAGAGGGAATTAAGTGATTGTCCTCAGGAGGTGCTCAGCATCTGTCACAACAATGTCTTGAAAAATACTTGCCAAAAGAAAAAAAAACACCATTCTAATACATTAGAAGATAACTATTCACATTATAATCTTAATTAGAACAACCAGTGATGGAGGAAAAAATCAAGGAAAAAATAAGCTATCACTCATAAATTCTACACTTCACTTTTAATGTTGCAAATTGGAAGACTAAGTGTTTTAGGATTGTAATCTATGTTTTGTCCTTTTAATGTTATTTTAAGTAAAGACAGAGTAAGTAGAAGAAATAAATATGACCTATTTAGAGCAGAAAAGAAGAGAAAGAACTGAAGACATCAGTTGAAGACTCCTGCTATGACTTTGGGTAAGACCTTTTCCTACACTCTAAAAATTTGTTTGAAATATGGAGAAAAATCTTCAGGAACACCTCTCTGAGAACTATGAGACTTCTGTATCAATTGTTGTGTGACTGAGGTGACACTGTAAAAGGACAAGTTTTTCAGTAATGCTAGCGAAATAATTTACATTGAGAAATAAATAATAAAGTTCAAAGTAAGAGTGCTATATTTATCTTAAGAGAGACATTCAGAGCTTTCACGGGTTTTTGAATGCTTCAGTTTAGGGAGAAAGTCTCAGCTTTACAGTAGTCAGTGATCCATTCTGTCACTTATGACAATAAAGCCAGAATTTCACCCAAGGAGTACAGAACAGCTAGAATATTCAGTGTATTCTGCCAAAAGGTTATTTTCAAAGACTTAAACTTTCTTTTCTTTCTCTCTCTGTAATGGTTCTCACAGACCCCACAGCAGATATTTGGGTGTAAAAGCTCTCTAAAAGATGCTACTTTCCTCTATGGAAATATCATCCTTAATTGCTTTATGAAAGGCCTGTAGGGCTTCCACCTCTATTCACCTGGGCCTCCCACTACCAGAAAATAGTTCTTTGATCTGTACAGTTCCCTTACTGCATTATAATGAGTTTGTAAAACCATTTTTTCTTCTCCCACTCCTCCTCTACCCTGCCACTCATTTCCATCTGAACTGAGAGTTGTATTAGCTTTTCTTTTATAACCTCCTTTTCAGTAGTACTGTTCACGTCTTAGCCAAATGGAACTCCTGCAGCTCTCAGATCACAGTAATGCTGAGGAGATTCCCAAGAGCTTCCTGTTGTCATCAGAGAGGGTCCAGCCAGTATCATGTACTGAAAAGCAAGAAGCTGAAATAATTCAGGTACATAGCCTCATTCAAGTCTGAATAAATAGTGGCAATGTAATACAGAGTGAGCATACTTGGATTAATGTGGAAATATTTTAATGAGAATAAGAAGGTATCAATATATGCAGTTTAATTTTGTTAGATCTTTTTTGTATGATCAGAGGTGTCTTTTGATGAGAGAATTTAAGGATGTGCAATATATATTGAATCTGAACAATTGCTTATACTTTAAAACCAAAAAAGGTTACTTTATACTTCAGCATACATGATGATTCAATTATGTTTATAGAGCACCTCTTATGTACTGCAAATCTGGAAAGCATATTGACTATGGAAAATTTTTATGATCTTTGACATCACTACCTGCTTTCCAAAGGTACATGTAGGTCATTAAAGCCTAACCAGGAGGATGTCTGATTTTGGCAATTACTTTTAAGCTGATAAAGTGTCATACATGTGAGCACAATATTAAAGAAAACAGATAGCAGAGATAGTGATGCATGAATCTGAAACAACTGCAAATAACACTTGTGTGGTTTGTGCATGGCATTTAGTAGTACTCATTGACTTTTCCCAAGGAAAGTTTCCTATAATCTGCTGACACATCAGCACATTATTTCAGTACTGGGGCATAATATTCCTTAAAGCCGTTGTAAGCAATTACATCACAGGTTGAAAATCAAATATATAACTCTATCTGACAGTCATGGTTTAAGCCGAGCCATAAATCAGCCACACAGTTTGCTCATTCACTCCCAGCACTTTCTCCCCACTCCCCCCCCCCACACACACACACTCCCAGGGGGATGGAGGGCAGAATCGAAAGAATGTAACTCCCACAGGTTGAGATAAGAATATTCCAGTAACTAAGGTATAAGACAGACCACTACTGCTACCATCAATAATAATAATAATTATAAGGGAAACAATAAGGGAAGTGAATACAACTGCTCACCACTTGCCAACTGACACCCAGCACAACTGAGCAGTGATCTTAACCTTCCAGGTCCCTGCCCTCCGCTTTTACATCCTGGGTATGTCATGCTGTGGTATGGAATGCCTCTTTGGTTAATTTAGGTCAGGTGTCCTGTCTCTGCTTCCTCCTGGCTTCCCTTCCTCCCCAGCAGAGCATGAGACTCAGGAAGTCCTTGCTCAGACTAAGCATTTGAGCAATAACTAAAAGCATTGGTGTTATCAGCACTATTCCCAGGCCCAAAGTCAAAACCACAGTGTGCCATGGGTTCAGCAGTAGCAGTCATTTTTCTCCTTCTTGGTAGCTCGTTCAGTGCTGTGGTTTTGACTTTTGGCCTGGGCACAGTGCTGATAACACCAATGTTTTCAGTTATGGCTTAGTGATGTTTTGTCTGGGCAAGAACTTTCTGAGCCTCATGCTCTGCCAGGGAGGAGGGAAAGCCAGGAGGAAGCAGATACAGGACACCTGACCCACACTGACCAAAGAGTTATTCCATACCACAGCACGTCATGCCCAGTATGCAGAAACGGAGAGCAGACGCCTGGAAGGAGGTGGGCTGTTGGTGGCTTGATTGGGCTGGGTATACATGGTGAGCTGTTGTATTCTCTTCCTTTCTATTTCTCTTGTCATTATTATTATTGGTAGTAGCAGTAGTGATTTGTGTTATACCTTAGTTATTAAAGTGTTCTTATCTCAACCTGTGGGAGTTGCATTCTTTCGATTCTCCTTCCCATCCCTCCAGGAGCAGAGGGAAGAAAAAGGGGAAAGTGAGTGAACAAACTGCATGGGTGATTTATGGCTTAAACGATGACACAGTGCTACACCAGCTACTAAGAATGAGAAAAAATGATTGCTACTGCTGAACCCAGGACACTGACAGACTGAAAGCAGTACATCACAAATGCAGATATTACAAGGCAAGAATTTTGAACTGATCCAAACATTAGGGTGGGATCTCCATCATCATATTATATTTTTTTAAATAATTTGTTCAAGCTATCTCTCTGTACCAAAACTTAGTGTATGGGAAAGGTTCAGGAGTGCAGGGGAAAACAATCTTTTTAAGACTGGATATCTGAGCCATTCCAAAATACTTCTGAAGTTAAGAGCTCATGACCTTGTGGAAAGCACCTGGTGAGTAGAATTTTTCTGATAAAATTCTATTCAGCTCTCTATGTCCTCTGCAATGATACTCAGTGATGCTATGAAATACTATATCCATGTATCCTAAGACTGTTACAGATAGGTTATCTCCACAATAAAACCGTTCTCTTTGTTCTCCCAAAAGTTACCTATGATACCTAAGAACCCAGAAGTAATATTTACACAATAGTGACTGAAACCATTAGCCAGAATTAACTGACAATTGCAAAGTTCATCACAGATATGTGTCATAACCTTCTTAAATTTGTTAACCTATTTTAAACTACCAGACTTTGGCAAATATGAATTTCATGTGTGTGCAGTACTTCTGAGTAGTTTTACATTTATATTTTCTAGAAGCAGTGTAATATCTTGCATTTTATGCATTTTAAAAACTCATACATATATTTATTTTCTATATTTATATGTGTATTAAAAATGCATATGCAATATGCTTAATTGATAATGTGATATTTGAATAGAGAATACCAAGAAATTTTTTTCCACAATAATAGACTATCAAAAAATTTTAAAATGTATAGTTCAGATTATCTGCTTCTGAATTTTAAACCCATGTTATTCTATAGTAAAGGGAGTTCTTACTGCAAGAGAGATCTGCAGATAATGCATTATTTTAAGGTAACTTACTAGGATATATCTGTATTTTAAATATACCTATTACAGCTAAAACAGCTGTGTGTGTGTCCATTTCAGTTTATGAGATAAAGTCAAGTAACCATCTTTCTTATGTATGTTGGCAATCCCATATTTTTCTAGGAAAATTAAAAATACAAAAGAAAAGAAAAAAGAAACCCTAAAAAAATTTAACAGCTGCAGAGCCAGCTGTAAACATGACTATGTTGTTCCACAGTGAGATTTTGTTTAAGCACACAGTATATTTTCAAAGACAGAATCTTTTGTATACAGTTATTCATTACAAGCATGCATAATTAATTAACTAATTCAAAACTCATAATCATTACACACCAGTGTTACAGTGTTGGTACAGTACGGAAGCAGAAATAATATTCTGATAAAACTTTTTTAGAAATGTAAACAAAAGAAACAAATGTTTATTATCTTTATATGCAGATCTGTCTAGTGAGAAACCTGGCAGTAGATTTAACCTGCACTTTCATACAATCATGAGAAAATAATTGGATTTTCATAGTAGCAGTTATAGAGGATTTCCTAGATCCCAATGAAGTACGAAAATAGAAATTGCTTCTTCATCAGCATCTTAGATTTCAGGATAATTTTCCTGACAGGAAACAGACTTAAGGAAAAAGAAAATTTACTCCAATGTTGGAGGTGAGAGAGGGAGAAGGGTGGGTGTTTTTTTGGTTTTGGCAAATGCCAGTTTGAATTTTTGCTTTGGTTTAACTATGAAAAAGAAACCTGCTGCACACTCTTGGGTACTGTATGGCTTTACATGACAAAGTGTTAGTAAGGTCTAGGTGATCAGGAACCAGAGCATTTCAACAACAAAAATCAGAACCGAGTGAAATTCCTAAGTTTTTCTCCATTATGCCTGATTTTTTTATATGTTAGTTGCACTCCATTAGAAGTGGAATATTAATTGTTCCTGATACTGTTAAGCTTGGTTATGGTTTTACCAGTCATCCTTCTCTTTACTACTGCATGATGATCTGCATATTTGCAGTCCTTTATCTTTCTCCTTATATTGAGACTTTTCTTATTTGGAAGTCTCCTAACAACTGCACACACTGTTTTTTTGTCCCTGTTCATCAATTTGGCTACGTATTTATGCAAGGTATTGATGAATAACACTTGGATAGGCCATCATAGTGTTACAAGACCATTGCAGTTGTCAATTAGACTATTTTGGTGCACCTACAATTGGTTTAGAGATATGTAGTATTTAAACACTGACTGGTGAACATGTAAATCATAGGTTAGAAAACTCTACTATGGCTACAGTAGGGAAAAACACTAATATTCCTTTTCTTGTGGATGCAGGACATTCATACAAATGTTCCAGATCCAGCTGTAGCAGTTATTATTCTACTTCTTAGTAGCTGGTGCTGTGCTGTGTTTTTGACTTTAGTCTGAGGGCAATGCAGATAACACACCTATGTGTTAGTTGTTGCTAAGTAATGCTTACCTCAGTCAAGGACTTTTCAGTCTCATGTTCTGCCAGTGAGGAGGGGCACGGGAAGCCAGGAGGAAGAAGAGACAGGACATCTGACTCAAACTAGCCAAAGGGGCATTCCATACCACAGCACATCATGCCCAATATATAAACTTGGGGGGGAGTTAGCCAGGAGGCCCAGATCACTGCTTGAGTAGAGCTGGGTATTGGTCAGCAGGTGGTGATCAATTGCATTGTACATTACTTGTGTTTATTTCTTCTTTTCCCCTTTTAGTTTTTATTCTCTTCTCTTGTTATTTCCTTTATCAGTATCATTATTGGTGGTAACAGCAGTGGTTTTGTGTTATACCTTTGTTACTGGACTGCTTTTATCTCAACCCATGGGAGCTACATTCTTTTCATTCTCCTCGCCATCGCTCCAGGAGTAGGGGGAGGAAGAAGCAGGGGGTAGCGAGTGGCTGCACTGTTCTGAGGTACCAGCTGGGCTTAAACCACAATACTGAATCACCTATCTTAACAGCTCCTACACTGGATGTAACTTTTTTCATAATTACATCAGCTTGGCAGTCTGCAATCACCTTGTAATACGCTTTAATGATTTGATGAAGTATGTATACATTGTGATACTAAGGCAGACAGATCTTTTGTTTTCTTAACATTTTTAACAATAACGTCTTATTCTGTATCTGCAAAGTCTGACATTCATTATTTACATTAAACTTTATTTTTGGCACTGAATTTTATGTTTTTTTGTTTTTTTTCTGCTACTCTGATTCCCAAGGTTATTTCTTTATCTAGTTGATCCATTTCTTTCAGTAATGTTTAACCAATTCAATGTATAATCGGGAAACTGCATTCTGGCTTCACAGCAGGATTTTTCATCTTTCTTGTTTATCTATCTAGACAGAATGGAATTTCGAGAAGACCCTTTTCTGTAAAAGAAGTGATTCTGGTTTTCTTTTCTTCATTACTTTCAAATATGGAGGCTATCAGAAAAATCAATATGCATTGCGTTGAAGTCTTTGAATTAAGACCCCAGAGATATTAGTTAGAACTGTCCACTAGCTTCAGTGTAGTTTAGCTAAGACTAAAACATGGCAGGAAAAGGTCAAAGTGAAATTACTAAAAGGTATTTCTTACAGTAGAAGGAGAAAACAAAATTATTTTAACAGTCATTTTGTCAAGACACAGGAAATATTTTGTGAGAAATCAAACATTCAACAATGTTACCTATTGTTTTATCTGTATTTTTACTTTTAATTTGGATAAACAGGATGTATAAATCAAAACCTTATATATTGTGAGACAGTTTGCAGTCCATTTGTTAAACGCACTGAGAAAAACTAATTTGCAATTTATGCAGTGATGCTACAACTATGCTTGCTGCTGTGCTTGGACGAAGTTTTAAATTTTTTGTGTGAAGTTCAGGCTTAGAATGTTGGAAGACTGAGAGACAAATTTACTAATTTAAAATAATTGAAAAATATAATCTAAAAATAAATAAAAATATACCCAGCTGGCCTTGGACAATGAAGAAATGTCTAAGGCAAGATGCTGTAAGTGCTAAACACAATCACTAAACCAAGGCATGCATTAGAAAGACTTTCCTCCACTGGTTCATAAATTTCACAGAGAAAAGGAGCAATTTCCCAAATAATATAATGAAATCATTGAATGGCTTAGTTGGAAGAGACCTTAAGACCTTAAAGATCATATAATTCCAACTCCCTTTGCTGTTGGCAGGGACACCATCCCTGAACTAGGTTGCTCAAAGTCACATATACTTCCAGGGATGGGCATCCACAGCTTCTCTGAGAAACCTGTTCCAGTGTCTCACTATCCTCATAGTAAAAAATTTCTTTCCAATATCTAATCTAAATCTGCACTTTTTAGTTTAAAGCCATTACTTCTTGTCCTATCACTACAGGCCTTTGTAAAATTTCTTCCAGGTTTCTTGTAGGTCCCATTTAGGGTCTTGAAGGCTGCTGTAAGGTCTCTCCAAAGCCTTCTCTTCTCCAGGCTGAACAACCCCAACTGTCTCAGCCTGTCTTCTTGGGAAAGGTGCCGCAGCCCTCTGATCACCTCCTCCATAGGCCTCCTCTGGACTCACTTGAACATGTTCACGTCTTGCTTGTGTTTGGGACCCCAGAACTGGGCACAGTACTCCAGGTGAACTCTCATGAGAGCAGAGTAGTGGGTGGGAATCACCTCTTTTGACCTGCTGGTCATGCTCATGTTGATGCAGGTGAGGGTACCACTGATTTCCTGGGCTGAAAGTGGTATTGGTTGAGCTTCTTGATAAGTCCTTCTCAAGGCTGCTCTAAATCCATTCTCTGCCCAACCAGAATTTTTGCTTGGAATCATCCCAGCCCAGATTGAGGACTGTGCTTAGAATCATAGACTGGTTAGGGTTTTAAATGACCTTAAGATCATCTACTTTGACACCACCACCACCACCTCCCCCCCGCCATGGGAAGGGACAGCTCGCCTTAGACCATGTTGCCCAGGGTTCTGTCCAAGCCAGGGATGGAGCATTCACTCAGCCTCTTCTGGTGCCTCACCACACTCACAGGGAAGCAATTCCTCCTTATATCTAACCTGAACGCCCCCTGTTGAAGTTTAAACCCATTGCCTCTTTTCATATTGCTACAATCCCTGATGAAGAGTCCCTCTTCACCTTTGTAGCCCCCTTCAGAAACAAGAAAATCTCCATGCACCCTTCTCTTCCCCAGGCTGAACAGCCCCAACTTTCTCAGCCTGTCTTCATACAGGAGGTGCTCCAGCTCCCTGATCATCCTTGTGGCACACTGCTCGCTCATGTTAAGTTTCTCATTGATCAACACCCCCGAATCCTCTCCACAGGGCTTTTCTGAATCTCTTCTAGCTGCACCTCAGATTGCTCCGACCCAGGTGTAGGACCTTGCACTTGGCATGGTTAAACTCCATAAGGCTGGCATGAGGCCTCTGGATGGCATTCCTTCCTCCAGCATATCAACAGAATCACAAAGCTTGGTGTCATTGGCAAACTTGCTGAGGATGCATTCAATCCCACTGTCCATGTCACCAACAAAGACATTGAACGAGGCCAGTCCCAACACCAATTCCTGAGGGACACCAGTCGTTACTGGTCTCCAGCTGGACATTGAGCCTTTGACCACAATTCTTTGCGTGCGGCTATCCAGCCAGTTCTTTATCCACCGAGTGGTCCACCTATCAAATTGATGTCTCTCCAACTTAAAGGCAAGGATGTCATGTGAGACAGTGTGAAACTCTTTGCACAAGTCCAGGTAGATGACATCAAAGCAAAGAAATACCTTCTTTAGCTGAACAGAAAAGGTTTAAAATCTGGATTGTAATGATCTGCCATGTCTACTTTCCGATGACACTGAAGGTTGTTGGACAAAAAACTTTTTAATATTTATTCCATCCCTGGCAGTGTTCAAGGCCGGGTTGGACATAGCCTTGGGTGGCATGGCTTAGTGGGAGATGTCCCTGCCTATGGCAGGGGGATCGGAACTAGATGAACTTAAGGTCCTTTCCAACCCTAACTATTCATTGATTCTATCATTCTATCATCCTTCCATCAGGTATAAATGCAGCAATGATGAGAAGAAGAAGACAGACAATCTACAAATAGTTTGCAATAGAGTGATTTTTTTATTTATTTTTATCATGGGAATTATTGAACTGTTGTTCAGCAGAAGAAAACAGTTAAGCAGCTTGTTAGAGGCATGGACAGTTTTCTTGAATCTGCGTATACCAACTGTGAATTAGAAAAGAGCAGCAGGTACCTTTTCTCCTCTTCTCTGTGCCTTTAACTGGGACACTCATATATGAAATCTAAAGCCCAGCCCAGACTTTTGCTTTAACATTATTGCATACTATTGGTAAGAGCTTTTAGACTAGCTTAGAAACTTGATACATGTTAAACCTTACACACATTTGAATTATTTTATATCAGGAATTTGCCAACCTAGCAGTTGTCATCAACCTGTGTGGCATTTTACTAATCTGATATGACAAACATTTTCAACTCATTATTGTGAAGTAAATATAAACTGCAGATAGATGCTGATCTTTTTTAGTATAACTGGTGTCAGGTTTGTCTCATTTTATTGAGACACAGGGCTCTAATTATCTCTTTTATTTTTTTAAGATAATAGGCAGTGTCTAGTCCTTCATTTTTGAACAGATTTTGATTTTGAGCCCAGATTTGCTCATTGCAAGAAACATGCAATGTTAAAAATGCAAGGCAATTTTAGGAGAAGAATAGTACCAGTTCAAGTAGTCAATAATTAATACAAAGGTAATTTGTTTTTCAGCTAAATATCTTTTCCAATGATTCTTTATGGTGAACTATATCACCATCCTTCTGCTGAGGGGTGGTAGCTTCTAAAGTGCCAGAAATTGGCTTCTTATAAAGATGAAATCTTAGTGCAAGGTCTAGAAATAGTGATACTTGGTTTATATACAACTGTTTAGCACTTGCAGAATGAGTGTAATATCAATGAATAGGTGGAAAAAACATTTTTCTTTTACAGAAAGGTCATCCCAAGTGATTGGCTGTCACTGAGTAGTTGTTTCAAGCTTGGCATTAGCCTTTGAAAACACAACAATAAGTGCGAAATTCACTGGTATTTGCAAACTATAAATATATTACCCCAAAATAGACAGGACAACCAGAATTCCAAAAATTTATTTTCTGAAGCTAAAAATGGTGTGTGTTAAACAAGGTCCAAGTCTATGTGTAACAGCACCATCTGGTGACCCTATCATAGCAAGGCTATACAAATATATCCAGATTTAAAAAAAAAATCTCCTGGCTCTCAGAAAATGATTTTGCTGGATAGAAGAAAGATACTCTCTACCCAAAATATGTCTGTCCTAATATTCATTTGCAAGTTAAATACGATTACCAAGTGGCCATTAGCTTTAGTCTTCGTAGAGACCCAATAAATTTTGTAGGATTAAGCCTAATTTACATATATGCTTATGACTCAGAAGAAGCCATGTGGACTAGCTCTTCTGTTGATTGCAGTCCTTCTGTTATGGTTTTATTTTAGGTAGAGTTAAAAGAAGAAATTGACTTCCTGTTAACCTATCTTAAAAAGGAAAGACAAGAGTATGGTAAGAAAACTTTTATAATACTTATTATAAAAGTATTATAAAAGTATTACTTATTATAAAAGTGTGCAGTTCTGGTGCTCTCAACATAAAAAGGACATGGAACTGTTGGAACAAGTCCAAAGGAGGGCCACGAGGATGATCCGGGGACTGGAGCACCTCCCGTATGAAGATAGGATGAGAAGGTTGGGGCTGTTCAGACTGGAGAAAGGAAGGCTGTGCGGAGATCTCATAGCACCTTTCCAATATGTGAAGAGGGCCTTTAGGGATGCTGGGGAGGAACTCTTCATTAGGGACTGTGGTGAGGGGACAAGGGATAATAGGTCCAAACTTAAAAGAGTAGATGTTTAGGTTGGATATGGGGAAGAAATCCTTTACCGTAAGGGTGGTGAGGTACTGGAATGGGTTGCTCGGGGAAGTTGTAAGTGCTACAGCGCTGGCTGTGTTCAAGGCTGGGATGGACAGAGCCTTGGGTGGCATGGTTTAGTGGGAGGTGCTTCTGCCCATGGCAGGGGGGTTGGAACTAGATGATCTTAAAGTCCTTTCCAACACTAACTATTCTATGATTCTATATGAGGGCTACATTTATTTCACTGTGCTATTTATACCTGTCAGTGAATCTTTTCTAAGTTGACTCTTCTCTACCAAGAGTTATCCTTCCAATTACCCAAATTCTCATCCTTTCCTTCTTCCTTTTTTTCCCCTAAGAAATGTTGATACCACGTATTTCACCAGTCAACAGTAATTTTTGTAAATACACACCACTGTAACCTTTGATATGGTTTGCTGAAACAGCAGAGCAAATAATTGAAACTAGTTTCTTTAAAATCAGCTGAGATTTCTGGAGGCCTGAAAAAAAAAAAAAAAAAAGAATATCCAACCAATATGTTTAGTTCTGCATGTGTTTCAATTTGATTTCATGGTAATTTCATAAGGATGTTGTATTTTAATCCAGTGTGCTTCAGAGCTGATGCTTTTACCCTTTTATTTATGTAATGCAGTTGAAACTTTTTTATGCCACTTCAGTTAGTAGCATGAATTACTGTTGCAGCACATTTTCTATTTATGTTTTAAATATCTCCCAATAGCTTCCCAAATAGCTTTCTTCCTAATATATAGAAATACATCTAAAGTTATTCATTTAATTCAAGCCTTTCCCCTTATCTCCCCTTAGCTAATGACAGACAACTGATACAAGGCAAAAGTAGGGTTATGATAAAAATGTGGGAGAAAAAGAAATGTGTATTATAATGAGGTTTTAGTTAATGAAAGATGCTTGTTTAAAATTCAGATTAGAGTGACAGGTTCCACAGATAAATGAGAAATGTCTCAAATTGGTTTGGTTTCTCTCTGGATCACTCTGTTGCTCATATGTTGCAAGAAAGATTATTTGTTCAACTCGGAAGCGCAAACAACAAAAGTGAAATTCCAAATTAATAAAGGAAAAAAGAAACTGTGCAATAGTGCCAAACTGCATCATGCTATTTACAGTATTTTTTTATAATAAAAAAACCAACATTTTGAACAGACAAAAAAGAAGTATGTATATTCAAAAGTATTTTTAGACCTCTTGAACATGAAGACCAATACCATGTATTCATAATATTGTCCACATTTTGCATATCTAACCAGGAAAAAAAGTCAGCTTAGTTGTAAAGAATGCATTTTTATTCAGAGTACTAATAGACTTTGATTATCACAGTTCTTCTTTATCAGTGTAAAAGATGAAACATCTTTCCTTTCCCAGTGTGTCTTTCTCGACGTGATTCAGACTTTTGCCCTTGACTGAAAGTCAAGCTAGAAGCTGTGGAATTCATATAATTGTCTCAAATGGTGTACTTTCTGTTCATACCTTCATTGTATATCAAGGTAGATTTGCAGTAACTGTTGTTAGCCAGCTACCTTGCCAAAAGTGAGGATGGGGTTATTTGCTTTCTTTTTTTCTGTTTGAAATATGAGCCTATGCTCAGAGAAAATTAGTCTGAACCATCTTATACATATACATATAGTTTTGCATATAGAATTTCATACTTCTTGTAAGGAAGTAATAGATTTTTTTTCTTTAAAGCAAGCCTACTGAAATAGACAGTCATGCCTTCAGGACTGTTTCAGTTTTGTCAGTTCTTCTCATCTGGGAGTTTTTCAAGCTAAATGAAAACTAGTTCTCATGTAAAAAGGCATCCTAAAACAGAATAGGAATTTGATCTGGTTGTTGATAAATTCTTTCTTTTTTTTTTTTTTGGTTTTTTTTTTTTTTTGACCATACATTGCATTGTAAGAAAATTATGTCAGAATTTTTGTTCTTCACTGAAGAGTAAGTTACTGAAATTGCAAACTACTTCCTACTTAGCTCAAATATAGAGTGATAGAGTTAATACTGAGACATTTAATTTTTCTCCAGTGCTCTCTTATCAGATGTGGAACACTGATTCTCTTTCTGAAAAAGATTGTGATAGAAACTGAAAATTATTGGCCTCTTCTTTTGCCATTAAAGGAGAAAAGCTAAAGTGGCCAGATAGATAGGAGTTTTGGGAGTATGGGTTACATCAAGTAAATAGGAAAAATCCTTCATTTTCCTGCATGTCTGCAAGTCTGAAGATAATTTTTTTTTTTTTTTAACTAGTAGGCTATGAGTGTAACTCAGATCTCGATAAATTCTGCAGTTGTCTGTATCAAGTTTCAAACATCTAACAAGTACCTGTTTACCATTTAATCATATCCCTTAAAAGAGATCAGTTCTGTCTAAAGACACCAACTAGGGAAAAAGCCATAATAGTTGCCTGGGGATAACTCACTGAGAAGAAGAATCAGATTCATGGCAGAAGACCACCCTGAGAAAATTCAGTTGGTCAAAATACGTCGCAGCTTTTTTTGAAACACAGTTTTGTTAGCACATGCTTAGAAAAGCTTAAGATAGAGCTAATATTTGAAGTGAATCTGAAACATACTGTGTTATGAAGATTAATTTAACAAAATGGTCTGTTGTACATGATCCTTGTTGCATCACGAATGTTGTCTGTCTTCCAGGATTTAAATCTTGCTTCACAGTACAGTGGTATTGCAAAAGTGTGCATCAAGCATTATGGAAAAGCTGTGATGAAAATAAATGTCCAGGAGGCTTAGTTCAAGATTTATAAAAATATAATACAAACAAAAAATATGGCTATCTATTAGGTGATGATGATGCATAGTTTGTCAATAGTACTGAGGGAAGCTATAGCAATAGGCTATATTATCCATTCCCCACCCTTCTTTATTATAAAGGGAATTGTTCTCCAGGGCATCAACTGAAAGCATGTGCAAAAGAAATTAGGTTAGTTTTATTAATTTCCTTTCTTCACAACTGAATAGCCATAGATTTATTCACTTATTCCCCTTGGCACTATTTGTTCTTTAATAACAGTAAATGTGAAAAATCAGGCTTTCTTCTATTCAGCTTCATTTCACTTTGAATGCTGTAGGGAGATGAGATTTGTAATTGTTCACTGTAATGTATAGGATATGGGGTGCATTTACTGATGATACACTATCATTGCAGATGTCTTACTTCAGGATGTGTACTTTTATTAGAACATTAAGTCCTGAACTCTTGACTGTTTCTGAGTGGCACCCAAAAATTTCAAAGGGAGGTATATAAGCAGAAATTCTCCTTGGATAGTTTTGTTCCCAATGCAAATGAAACTTGTCCAAAAAGAGAGAAGTGATCTGAAAAAGAAAAATTAAATGTTGCCATTTTCTCATAACGGATTTAATTCATATCTGCTGATACAGGGTTTGAACGGCTGTTACTGATACAAGTTAATGAATGGTTTCAGTTCTGAGAATTTTCAAACCCCATAAATACGCATAAAGTAACTAGTTCTTAAAATATTCATTGTCAAATACCAACAACTATGTGATCAAAACTAAATTAAACTCTCCAAAACCAGGTATCTGGGATATATGGGAAATTCTTTCAGGCATAAAGGAAAACGCTCTTAAACAAAACCAAACTGCTTTCTTTTGATTTGGATTATTTCCACTGCTTTTTAGGAAAGGAACTTGGTAAAGAAAATCTGGTTTCCCAAAGCAAAGGATTAATGTTGTGGTTTAGGCCGTAAATCAGCCACGCAGTTTTCTACGTGGAGAATCGAAAGAATGCAACTCCCACAGGTTGAGATAAGAACAGTTTAGTAACTAAGGTATAACACAAAC